>JAVCKT010006254.1:0-19430 GCA_032273925.1 Rhynchotus rufescens | reverse complement strand
CAAATACACAAACAAATACACAAACAAATACACCAATAAATAAATAATGAGACAGGCCAGACCCCGTTTGAAACGCGTTTGAACCGCGTCATTAACGTCCCTGTGCCCCCATTGGAGGCGGCGCCGCGCTCGCGCTCAGCACCGCGCACCCGCCGTCACGAAACCGCAGCCCCTTCACCCCGGGGGTCGCTTGCCCGGCCGAGCGCAGCGAAACGCGCCCGTTCTCGCAGCCGCCAGGGCGCCGCCCCCGCCGCAGGGAGCGCAGCCATCCCGGGAACGGGCCAGCGGGGCGGCCGCGCGCGGAACGGGCCAGCGCGGGGCCGCCCGTCCGCGGGGCTCGCACGGGAGCCCAGAGCCGCGCGCAGCGAAAGCCGCGCGGAGGCAGGCACCATGGAGAGGCTGCCCGTGTTCGCCTCCGTCCTGCTCCTCCTGACCGCTTTTGCAGGTAGGAGTCTCTATAAAATAAACCTGCTTGTGCATTTAGAGCTGCAGGGAGGGGTAATGGGTTTCTTTTTTTTTTTTTTTTCCTTTTTTTTCTTTTTTTTTTTTTTTTTTTTTTTTTTTTTTTTTGGTATTTTATGTCTTTGCATTTCACTTTTAACAACTGGCTATATAAAGAATTAAATACACTGCAGGAATTCCATTATTTGATTTTTAACCCTCACGCTCTTGCATTAGATATTATACTACACCTTAGTTATTGCCAAATAGAAGTGTCTTATTTTACGAGTGTACAATTTTGATACTGTTTTTACCAAGAGGTCACAAGCTAAAGAGTTGATGCAATCTGGTCATTGCAACAAAAGTCTATCTTACAATGCAAACCAACACTGAAAAGAGTAAGAAAATAGTTAATAATGTCAGTGGTAAAATGGTCCTGTCATATTTTCTCATTTTAGACAGCACCATTAATGCTGGGGTTTGCTTCATCCTGACAGAACTAGACTATAGAAAGTGCAAGTATAAACATGGTATAAAATTCTGCTTGTATCTCCTGGACTGCAATATCCCCTGGGAAGGGCTGTAATGAAAGAACACTTTGTACATAGACAGAAATCAGGTTTGGAGACCTTTTGTTTTATATCTGAAAGATAAAACATTAACTTTTGGGTACTTTCATATTTAATCTCTGCTTTTCCACTTTTAGACATGTCACCAATTCTGAATGAAAAGGAAGCCAAGCAGATCCTGAGAACTCGTCGTGAAGACAGACAAAGAAAAGCTGGTTTCCCTGATGAGCCAATGAGGGTGATTTATGATATTTATTTTGAAAGTAAATTAAGTTAAAAAGTTTCATTTATGCTTAATATTATATTTTTATAAATGTAACTCCAAGCAGTAAGTGCAATTAGTTACAAATATCACCCTTTTAAGTAGCTGAGTTCTTCTGTGGAATATTTTTAAACTCTTCATTCTTCAATTACCTAGCAGTAATGATGAACTGCCCTGGAACCGTATGCTTGCAGAATATGGCATTATTTATCATCTAGAGGTATCACAGCTCAAAAATGCATATTAAATTATTGAGAAGAAAGTGCCTTTTCATTTGTAGAAATGCGGAGTTCATCGGGTTGTTCTTGAAAAAATTAAAATAACAGGAAATAGTCTTCTGCTTGCAGTACATTCTGCACTCAAGGCAGAAAGGAGATGCAGGTGTCAGTGGTCAGTGTGGAGATTGAGGTACTTCTCAACCAGCTTTTAAAATCACTTCTTTCATTCACCTTTTATGAATGCTGCAGACAGGACAGTTTGCTATGATGTTGCACAAGGTTTTAGTTGCTAACATAATGCAGCAACATTGTTTTTGCATTTAATATTTGTATTTATCGATTTCTAAAAACCTCAAAACAACAAAAGAAAAAGCAAATAAACTTAGGAGTCTTCTCTTTTCCTTGCTTTGACAAGATGTAACATAAATTCTGTGCTTCTCAAGAGCTACTTAAGTTATTTTAAAATTACTGCGCATTTCTTTCCAAAATAAATAAACTGTGCTAAAATTACATGGCTCTAAAGAGGCTGAAACCACAGAAGCCAGAAAACACACAATAGATGGTGCAAGTGTGCTGGACGTGAGGGGCTCAGCTTAGCAAGGTGCTGAGAACTTCTGAATGTCAAGGACATTAAGGGCGCTGTGCACCCCGCAGGGTTGGACCCCACAAGTGCCAGGCTTGTGGAGGCAGCCCGTGGTTTGCCCTTTCCAATGGTTATTGTACAGGAGCCAAAATGATCCGCCTGGCAGCCGTGGAGGCTGGCCATACACCGCGGCTGATGGACACATCCTCCTTTGTCAGCTTTGGCCACAACAAATCAAAGCTGGCGCAGGAATATTAGGCTGGGTTCGTCAACAACCTTGTACAATTAAGACTGTAAAACACAGCCAAAAAGCAGCAGGCACAAACTTCACTGCTAACCACAACACTCGGGATAAGGTTGGTTTCCAAGCTGTTGTTAAATGAGCCTTGTAAAGTGTTTGCAAATTAGCAATACTGTATCCATGGTTATACTCAATATACCACAAAGAATATACCACTGTGATTATAGGATACATTTATATATAAATAAAACAGAAGAGAAGCCGGATTGAGTTAAATCCTGTACTATGGGAAGTTACATGCATGGAGGTGGGGAATAAAAGGAGCTGTGGCTACAGAGTAATTTGGCTCCTGATCTCTTCTGCTCTGTCCTGGCCACTTTCCATACTACTAAGATGATTAGCAAATACTTTCTTGTGACTGTTTCTAGATTACACATTCCAATATATTTTATATGCATATACACACACACATACATGATATATATATATATGACAAAACTGGCTTTCTGTAGGAAATCTCAAACTTGTTCTTGTTTTTTTTTTTCATTAAATTTCAAGGTTTTCAGTAGAAAAAGAACTGTCTTCTGATAAGAATCTGTTCCCTAAGTAGAACATGGAGATTTTCCCTTCCAAATAAAGGGCCATGGCTGCTGCATCCCTTCACAGTCCTGCCACAGGCACGAGGAGAAAAACTGATTTTGTATGGATTCTTTGTAGCAAGATGAAACTAATGCTGGGATGAACCCAACTCTATTCATCTATTTTCAGCAAAAGCTGTTTGAACTAGGCCAGACCATGCTGAGCTGGAGAATTTAATTTGTAATTCTATGTGACACTGTTTGATTTCCACAGTGCAGTTCAATCAAAAAGCCTATTCAGCTACAGACAACAAGATGATCCATCTTTTATAATTTAAAAAAAAAATGTTACTTACGTTATCAACATATTTTAATCTTATTTTGACCAAGACCTTGCTTTTTGTCATGTGGCATCATCTCCATCACACAGTGCTATTTTCTTCAGGTTCACAACGAAGTTGCCATGAGGGGTTTGGGCCAAGTCCCCTTGGGCTGTGAGGAAGAGAGAGCGCAGTGAGAGCAGGACACACACGTCCAGGCCCCTCAAAGCACAACACAAGTTCCACGGGCAGGATGGTTTACCTCCATTCTGTGAAAGATAAAATGAGAAAATTAAGCATTTATGCATCCCTACAGCATCTGAGGAGACTGTTTTACTACCTAGGGATTCTCAGTCTCCTTCAGGGATGAACAGAAATGAAGGCTAACTTGGTTGTTGGTGTCATTCCTTAAATATTGCATAGGCAAATTGACTGACAGCCCCATTTCATTCAGCTTAATAATTTTCAGGGATAAATTCAGTCTTCCTATAGAAACTATAGCATTGTACTAGATCAAGGGCTGACATGAGACTCAAATGTTTACTTAATTAAATTATGTTTTCTTTTCTTTAAACAGGAGCACATGCTTTACCTCCAGCGCCTGGAGCAGAGATCAGAAGAACAATTCCTGGAGCACTGGTTAAATCCACATTGCCTTCCACACTGTAACAGGGATTTAGTCCATCCAGTCTAAGGGATTTACCTGCCTTGTAAGTGGTATCTCGTATATTTTTACAGTACACATTTCTTCCTTCCTAATAAAAGACAGAGCCACAATTTATTTTAAAACGAAAACATAAAATTCCTAAACTCAGCCCTACAAAGTAAGCTGGCAGTTTTCAAAAAATCCTCCAGCTGAGAAACAGTGGAAGGCTGGCAGGGTCCTGCTATTGTGAAGAATTAATGTTACAGAAGTTCTTTCATTTATTTGAAGACCTTTGTGCACAAATAATATAGTCAATGTATTTATGTGTTTTAACTGTATTTTTTTTTTCCTGCAGATCTTTGTGTGCATTTAAGAGGATATATGCTTTGTGTTTTGGTGGACAAGATTATTCCTGCACTGGCCGTGTGTTGAACCTCTTTGGAATACAGTGTAATCCTAGTGATTTAGGAAAGCTTTCAAACATACATGTCTAGCTATGTTATACACCACCATATATTTTCTACCTGTAGAGAAAATACTGCTTGCATGCATGAATAAAAAAATAAAAAAAATCACAGGTTTCCCCCCAAATCTGAGCTATGAGTATGAATATATCACTGAGTAGTGATTCCAAAAGCATTAGAGTATGTTTTTAAGGATAAAGCTTTAGACTATTTGAGGCAAAAGAGCATAAAGGGAAGGACTGTAGAAAATTGGACAATATAAATATGAAGAAAATATCACCGTTCTGGACTTTGGGGGAAACCTTAAATAGTAGGTATCACATTTATGCAACACTAATCTATGTTTAATTGTCTGATGAGTATTTCATGTATTGCTTCATAATAAATGCTTGACTCAGATCTGTTTTCAGCTAATTTTGTTACACTGGATTCCCTCACTATGTGGTTATAAAAATCACTTTGTGATTTTTTGATTTCTTTGCATCACTTCTCCCCTCCCTTTCTGACAATTCAGTCACATCTGCCAACATACCTTTATAACTTATGCCTTGGAACAGAATTGCTTATTAAGTCAAAGGATAAATATATGATATCTGCAAAACAACATGAATAAGGTTTTGGTGGGTCTTATATTGCTGTTAGCATTTGTAAATTGCAATAGAATTATTTATAGACAGACCATAGTAACTTTCAGAATCCACCACTGCAGTCGCTCTAAGAACCTGACGAGAGAGAGAGAAATAAAAAACAATTTTACGGAGATATACAGGGTAGCCGCTGCAGTAACAGCCTTTGGTAGACTGAAATAGATGAACAGTCCTGGTATATTTTCTTTCCAGTAAGAGCTTTCCCAGATGCCTCCAAGGAAATAATTTAAATCTCAAAGCATCAAAGGTTTACCTTCCACTACTCTCAAGATGAAATCACAGATTAAATCTGGGAGTGTAAAAAAACGTAATCAGGCTGCTATTGTGTGCTTCATTCATAATGCTCTTTACCATATAGATCTCCATTTGCATATCTCCATTGAAGTTAACATCATTAAGGGAAATGCTGGCTCTGGTCTCTCTTACTCAGCAGAAAAACAATTAATGCCATTCTTAATTATTCCTAGTTTCAGCCAGTGAAAGTGGGTTTAGGTACTTTCCTGAAATAATGGAGCTCTCATGCAGCTACACTCACACGAGCAGGAAAACTCATAAGGAAACGCAGTGGCTTTTAGGTCTGCCACACTGACACTGAGCTAATCCTGATGCAAACACAGGCAGCAGAGGCTGTTTATTCTTTTTCAGGTTGCTTTTCCACATTAGGAAGGTATCACAGGTACCTCCAAAGAAAGGTTATGAATTATTATCTTGAGATTGAAAGGAGAAAAACAAGAACACAGAAAGCTGAAGTACTTATAGGGCCTTGTTTTATGCTCTCTCCAATTTTTAAGGGGAAAAGGTAGGATTGTGTGAATATCCCTTAGCCCACATTTGTGTAAGGCTGATTCATCTAGTCAAAAGACTGCAGAGCCAGCCCATGTTTGCACTCAGATTCAAATAAAAAAATCACCAGTCTTTTTAGAATTCCAACACTTAAGCTTCTTTATAAAAGTAAACTGGATCACAACACTCTTGTTTTATGGTGGAATTGATCACTGAAGTATCTCCTTCTCCACTGAGATGAAAAAAATAGCATATGCTATATAGGAAGGTTTGAAACAAAGAATAAGGGGAGAAAATATATAGAAAAGAGGACAGAAAATCATGAGAGTAAATAAAGAGAAAACAAGGCCTGTGAGGACAACGAACACAGTCATGATGTTTCCAGACATCCAGCTCTTCTACCAGATTTAAGAAGCCAAGTACTCCACTCCTGTAAATTAATTTGGGTCCTGCAGGTAAACAGAGGAACTGTTTACTTGGCCCTACCTGCGGAGGTGGCCGAGGAGGCCGAAGGCAGCCACATCACAGGGCTTTGCAGAGCTTGGTCAGCACCAGCGAACACAGCAGCCGAGGGACCTGAAGGGACCGTCCGCTAGATGCCACTGTTCCTGCACACAAATGGCAATTTTGACTCCTCCAAGCGCTTTCCCTACACCCCTCCTGCCCCGGCTAGCGAGCTTCGGGCTACGTGTGTGCCCAATTATGTCAGAAAGACATGAAAGCCTCTACACAGCCAACTGCAGCAGCCTGTGGCTTTACACTGTCCATCGTTCAAACACAGAGCCTAAGAGAAGGCTTTCTTGGAAATTCTTCCCTCTCAGGAGGGATCCCATTGGAGCTACTGTCAGCCTCCCCAAGCTGTAAGGCGCTTGGGAAGTGCTTACTAAGACTGGACTTTACAGCAATGTCACTGAAAGCAGGTCAGTGACTTTATTTGCAATCCACTTTCAAAGGGGTGAAGCTAATGCAAAATGCAAGGAAATGGATTTTACCCACTTGGAGCTTAGACAATCCAGGCTTCTCCTGCTTCTTAAGGAGCCCTTAAGCAGGTGGGTCTACTCTGCTGTTCTCAAGGACAGTGCTGCTGCTTCAAAGTATTCCTGAAAAGGGAACACACAAGAGTAAAACGAAGCAAATTCTTAAGACATTCTGAAAATGAATAATGTGTAGAAAAACATATTTACCTGCAGGAATTTTAAGGCTTCATTTTTTCTGGCAATAGACGGAGTGTTGTTAGAATTTTCTTTTGAATGAAGTCCTCTGTTACTCTACTTACTGAACAAATGCAAAGCTAACATCATCTGAACTGTGGAGGAAAACTGGATTGATTGTGATCATCAGAGTGGGATTCTCAGTTAAAAAAAAAAAAAAAAACATTTATTTTTTAATGACTAAGGGGATCACAGCGGACTTTGGAGCCTTTCATGTTCTACAAAGACCAGAAAAACTTCTGGTTTTGTCCAGCCCAGTGTGTGCTTAACATGAAACCAGGAGTCTGAAGCACTAGAGTTTCCCCAAATCTCAGGCTCATTTCAGAACTTTCTGGAGCAGAACACTGCTTCAGAGTGATTTTTTTCAGACTAAAGAGCAACCATTGAGTGGCCACTAAAAATGCATTCAGCAAAATGTTCCAAACATTCAGAACTTGGACTCTGAGTATGTGCCCATAAAAATGAGACCAGAATCTAGTCCACAAATCCCTGGATGATCAGATATATAGCACTTGTGCTATCCAGAAACCCATAAAGACCAATAATTCACCTAATTCAATCAGGATGTACTTTTGTACTTCCCCTATACTTTATGGGAGTAGTCCCAAGGTCAAGGACTTCAGACAGCTTGTCCTGGTTATTCAAGATTTGTAGCCTTATTATATAGGATTTACCCTGTTCAGCCTGCAAATTGCTTAGGTCTTGGTGGCCAGCTTTACTTTTGACCAAAACCAGTCCTGAAAGAAAAAGCCTGAAGACTGGTGAGCTGGTTGTCCCCAGCTCTATGGATCACCTACCATGTGATCCACAATGGGAAAGAGATTCCATCCTCCTGCAACACTTCTGACATTAAACATGGGTTCTAAGTCTGTAAGTAATTAGCAGAGCACATGAGAACACTTGCTTTTTTATGCCAAAGAATCTGACCAAGGTGCTGGAGAATAAAAACAGTGACAAAAATAAGACTTACACTGAGCAGCAGCAATGGGAACAGCAGCAAAAAAGGGTCTGTGCTCAATTTATTGGTGCCACGGTACACACAGGAGCAGCGCTGGGCTCCTGTTATCTGTAGGGAATGAAATCTGCCAACAAAGCAAGGTCAGTCTGCTTCCATAGTCATGGAAGAATACCAGTAGGATAAATTTATAGGTCCAATGGAAGACCCTTTAATTTACTGGGAAATGACAAAGCGTCTGTGGCCAACTTGTGTATAATTTACACCTGTACACCTCAGCTACAGGCCTTTGAATATTTATTCTGAGTCTGAAGATATATTTATCATTCACACAGCATCCCAATCCATCAAGAAGCCCTCCTCAGAGCAGGACTTGTTGGGCACCTTGCCCTTCCAAAAAGGAGATGAGTCAAAACCAAAACGTTTTTAAAAAGAAAAATCTTCCCAGAAGCAACTGAGAGGCAGTGAGGGTTAGATAAGGACCAATGTCTACACATAAAATAATCTAGGAGTATCAGATATTGCTCTTCTGTTCACATAACTGCTAGAACCTGTGGCTCTACTTGCAGAGATTTGTTCACAGCTGCACTGTGCAGCTCTAGGTTTGTTTCTATATTAGATTATCGTATGCTGTCCTCCTTGTGCTGTTTTCTATTAGTTACTGCCACTCTTTAACCTACAGGTCTATGGCATTAACAGAGTTTTATTAACATCAAATCTATAATCAAGGAGGAGACTTTGGCTAGGATGGTTATCCAGTGTTTTAGGCAAGTGTCATACCAGAAACAAAACTTATTTACTTATTTATTTCCTTTCTTCCCTATTTACCACTGGATGCTTTAGAGCTGCCGAGGGAAAGAGAGAAAAATGTCTTCTAGTCCACACTGCACAGCTGTTGCACTGCTGGAGAAAAACACATTAACTATTAATACAGCTTTGGGGCTAAAAGCGTTTCTTAAGAGGCATTTCAATGCAATGAGTTCCAGCAAAGTGAACTGCCACAAAAACAGAGTTGAAGACCAAAATCCCTTCAGTTTATAGTTGAAACTCATCACTTCAGAGGCTTCAAAACCCAGAGACAAGACTTGGCCAAGTACTAACTTGCTATCATGGCAAGACAATTTACTATCCTGAAGAAAAAGGACAAGACAAAGAGGCTGAAGCATCCGGGGACACAGAGCTCAGAGACACTGACTCCATCCTTCAGTGCTTGCCCTGACATAATTCCCATAAACAAATGCCCATAAGCCCCAAAAGCCAAGAGGGGCCACCCTTCTCCTCCTCCTCATGCCAGCTGTAGGCCTTAGGAGCCTTCTCCTTTTTCAATCAACCTTTTGATTTCATGCTTTGATAAGAGATCTTTGTATATGCATACATACTATTTCACTACATAATAAATCTATAAAACTGTAAAAATTACGCTGGATCAGAAGAAACTGCTTAAAAATAAACAGGCTGTGCAGGTGCCTTCCAGTCTCCTGCTGCGATGGACACTATGGGGAGATGATCCCCCCTAAATCTGTCTAGTGTGAAGTATCTGAGCCACCACATTACACCCCAGCACAGAGGCCACTGTTGTCCCTTGGCTCTCGAGGAGCCATGGCTCTAGCGAAGATGCTACAGGGATGGGGTTTACAGCAGTATTTACGCCCCCCAAATCCTGGCACATCTTCAGCCCTGCTTCCCCGAAGTTTTCTCTTCCTGCATCATCTGAAATCCAGGGCTGCCAAGCGGCTCAGAGGGGGCTATTCCATCATTTCCCGCTCCCTTCTCTCCCGTTTCCCAGGCATGCCAAGTGTCGGAGCCCACTCGCTTAATTTACTCGCAGGCTTTGCCTTCTGCTCCACCTGCACAAACAGCCCTGCTGCAGGGGCAGCCCGGCCCCACGCGCGGCTCCAGCCCTGCGCCACGCGGGCCTGTAAATCACCAGCCCCGCGCGAGGCGCGCGGAGCCAACGAACACCAGAACGTGCTCTTTTAGAAGGCGACTCCTTAAATTAAACAGGACAAGAAATATATGAAATGACAGAGAGGTCACTTCTTCCTTAACTGTTACTCCCATTCAAGCCCACACATCTCCTAGTCTTGATTTTCCCAGTCTTGATCCCCCAATCTTGATTTTCAGCTTTGCTCTTCTGCTCTCTGTCCTGTAAGGCAGGTCTACAGAGCAATAGCAGTGGAAAAGGACCAGAAAAGTCACTGGGCAGCAGTTTACGCATCTTCTAATAATCTTTAATTTATTTTGGTTTTGGATTTCTTGTTTGCACCCAGTGAAGACTCAAGCCCTGTTATGGCAAGTAGTGTCCAAATGGCTCCGTGTACGATATTGTATGTTCCAACTCACTTCTGCAATGGCTACACTCACTCCCGACGACGGGGTTGATTAGATATCACAAGTAATTGCAGTGGTTCCTGAAAACCCAGGCGATCACCACCTACCATTACATTAGCATGCAGGCGTTGCTCACTCCGCTTGTCTCACGAGCAGATTTTACTGCCTCGTTCGTGCACGAACCTCTCGTGCTGATCTCCCTCGCTATCACACGAACAATGTGCTCACCCTGATTGTGTTATTAGTCTGCAGCGCTTAGGAACTCTGAATACATCACCCAAACTGTCCTTGATTTTTTAGGGTGGAATAACGATCTATGTGGTCTAAAAGTCTTGAATTTACTGGTAGATAAAGTATCTCACTTTTGCCTGAATTGTTACTAAAAGTTGGCATTTAGCTGAGAAGCTCCCTAACTGCATACTCCTGCTATTTGCTGAGCATCACACTTTCAAAAGGACCTTAAGCTAAACTGTGGGTATAATACTTCTATAAATGCAAGCTCACATTAAGAAGCTTCTCAAAACCCAGGGACAAGGCAGTCTGCATGGATGTGGGCATAGAAAATTGCAGCGCCAGAGTCTGGGTAAGGAAAACTGAACCTGCTCTAATAAGGAGTGTCACAGAGTTTGATGTGAACTTCAAAATGCATCCTCGTTGCAGAAGTACTTCGTAACAGACCTTCTCTTCACCAGAAAGAAATGTCTTTGCTTCCAACTTTAATGGCAGTTTGCAGGAGAAAAAGTGAAATTAGGTTTCTGGCATTTGGGAGAACATGGGGTAAAGTCTGAAGGCCTTTGTGTGGGGAAGAAGCTGTGGGGGGATACGGAGGAAGGGAGCTAGGGCTGGAAACTCTGTGGAGCTGTGATTGAATCAGGTGAGGCCAGCAGTGACAACGCTGGGCTCGTCTCGGAGAGGAGAAGGTCCCTGCCCGATGCTGTGGGTGGGAGGGGGGTCTCCATACTGCCTCTTTTCCCAGAATGGGCAGCACAGCCGCCTCCATGCGGCTGCTTCATCCCGGGCCCAACCAATGGGGCTAATACTTCCATTAATGGAGTTTAAAACACTTCTCAACCTGTTTTCTTCTAACTCTCTTTCGGGCAACACACAACCCAGGTTTCATGGAGCCAGTCAGGAGGTATGATAAAGGGAAAAGATGCCAGGTTATGATTGCAGTTGCATAACAGAAAATAAACTGTTTAAAATAATTGGTAAATAAGGTAAGCCTTTTCTACTAGGGAAGCTGAGCACCTCAGAATCAGGTCAAGTAACTGCAAGTCCACAAACGCCTCCAGCCTTGCCAGACCTGTGTCATTGCTCCGAGCTGAATCATTGCGCATATTTGACTACACAAACGAACCCAGAGAAGTTTTCTGCAGCTGCTAAGAGGCCAAACGAAACCTGCTTACAGGACAAGTAACCTTCCTGAATAAGGCACAGAACGAATTACACATCTTCATCTTCTCCCTGTGTTCTCCTCACCTGCAGGAACGGTCCCTCAGGGATCACACTGTCCTTCCAAAGCCCTGCTGGAGCTCGGGATCATCAAGAGGGAGTCTTGCCATTGCACAAGAGGAACACAGATGGCAAATGGTCAGAAGGCACCGAGGACCCACATTGCCACTGACCTTGTCCTTTGGCCATCTACAAGGCAAACATCATTCCTTGAGCTGTGGAGCACTCGGATGTTATCTTCAAAGTAAACAGCTAGTATAGCAATCTTCCTTTGGGGCACATCTTAAAAAATCAGAGAAAACAACAGATTTGGTTTAAGTGAATATTTTTTCTTTCTGTCCCTAGAAAAGATTTCTCAGGATTACATTCAAATGCACAAAAGCTGGTGGGGAAGAAAAAAAAAATCGATACTGAGTTTGTTGCCTCAACAAACAGGAATTTCAACAAGCAGGAACTGTGTTTAAAAGAGACGTGGCTATTTTAAATTGATAGAGTTCTGATCCTGTCATCTGTAGCCATGTCCACTTAGCTCCACTGTCTGTGCTTCTTTCTCTGCGTTTTGATATATGGCAACAGTACAGGAATACTGCATCCTGGCATGTGAAGTGGCTTGTTGGAGGAGGATATAAAACAGATGCGTGACATACCCAGCATGTACTCAGTGCACCTCCTATGACCTGTCTGGAGATGATACAAATAATCATCTTTGGAGACAAAGAAATGGAAATTAGCTCAAAGAGCAGGGAGGGAACAGACTAGAGTTGTTCAGAGGATAAGAGATCAATTCAAGCCATCAGAAAAGTAAAAAGGCTTTTCTTTTCGAAGAAAAGGCTTTCTTTTAGAAGAAAGGGCTTTTAGAAGAAAGGGTTTTTCTTCTATAATTTTTTCAAAGCAAAAGGAATAAGTGTCTTTATCTGCAAAAACCCAGAGATTCTCTCATAAAAAAAAATCATTTGTTAAATTATGAGTGTGATTTATCTTCGAGGATAGTTACAGCAAAGCTGCAAGTCTATCACATCTATCACTTCTTGTCACCTTAGCTCTTATCCTGACAGCACAAAGTCCCACCAGGCCAGATGCGACCAGATTTTAGTAGAATGCCACAACCCCCCATGTCAAGTCTAAACAAATAGATTTGAGAGGTTCCACGTGAAAATAAAACCTGATTTTAGCAGAAAATTTTCCTCAATAAGGAAGTTGTGGCTCAATGGCCAGATTTTCATTTGTCTGAAGCTGAGCTGGGAAAGGAGGTTTGGGCTGTGTCATGGAATTGAAATACTCATTGTTCAGATAATTTGGAAAAATACTTTGTTTTTCTTCGGTTGACTGGCCTCTGGAAAGCCGAGGATGGCAGGCACATTGTGGTGAGGAGGGAAAAATGAGAATAAACAAGCAGTTTGAATTAATTTGACATGGTGGGAAGAGGACTGCAAAAAGGGAAGTGTGAGCTGCCCGAGCAGGAGGGCAGCACGGGGAACTGCTACTCACTGTGGGCAGGGACAGCGGCTGAAGCTCCCGAGGAGGGAGCAGGAGCTGCCCAGCAGTGTGAGGAGCTGGCAGCCGAGCCCATGGAGTTTCCTTTGTGTGAGCTGGATGCTGCTAGTTGTATTTTCATCACACCACGCTTTGGGCTGCTGCTGCAGAAGTGGTTCTGCTCCCTCTTCCCCAGGCCCTTGCTGCTGCTCTCCCTTGGCCAACGCCGGCCTTCGTGTGGCTGTGCCACAGGAACCTGGTTGCTTGTGAGCTTTGCTTCCCTCCCTGGGTGACATTCAGCCGGATCAGGACCGTGCTCCGACGCGCTGTGTATCGTGTGTGATCACAGGCCCTTCGAGTGGCCCCCTTGATTTCAGCTTGGGCATGTGAAGAATCAGCTCTTACTCATGCTGAGTAAGAGCCGCACAGACGAGCTTCTATCATCTGATATTCTGCTGCTCGCCGCCTTGGGCTGTGCTCCACGCTCTGCCAGGAGCTCCGGGAGCAGCGGCGGCCGCTCCGAGGGAGCCCACGGAGGGACAATGTGATTCCAGTGCCAGCAGCCTGGGACTACAGGGCCACTTTGGCGGCTCTGTCTGCTAGGAAAGCAAATGAATTCAGGCGCAGACAAGAACTGATAGGTGAAGTTTAGTAAAAATGTGACTGCATAAATTAAAAGGACGGGAATGCAATGGATTTTGAATAGGGTCTTTCACATGACAGGGTTCTCCCAGAACCAGGAGGCAGCCGTTGCAGCAAAAAAAAGCTTTACAGTGTCCTGAAATAAATATTAGTATTTTTCTTAGCACGCAGGAGTTAAAATGGTAAATAAAAAGTGTGCATGAGCATACATGTGTGCAAATATATTAGAGGCAGGAAGTGTGAACTGTAGTGAAAAGGAGTTGATTCAGACGCCTGCCTAACAGAGAATACTGCCTGATACAGAATATTGACAAAATATTCACTGCATTTTGCATATTTTCTGCTTTCCCTCATGCATCTTCTGGGTCAGAATTGGCAGATACGGGAAGAGCTGAGCTTCCAACCTGGAATTTCAGTTTCCCGACACAATTATCTCTCCCCTTGCAAATCACTTTGTGGAAACACTTTTGAAATTGTGAATCAACGCTTCTCTGAATCAGCTGACAGCTGAAAAGAAAGGTCTAAGGGAAGAATCGCCTGATTCACTTGGATAGCAAGTTAGCTCTGTTTTTTGGAGTTAAATAGCTACTAAACATCAACAGTGTTAACTACATCAGTGTTGATCAAAACAAGGGAATAAAGAGTGGGGGATTCACAGTGGGGTTTCTTCATAGCATGAAGCAAACAGAACTTACTCTGGAGGCAAAGCTGGGAGCAGTGTCCCTGCCTGTTGGTGCAGGAGTCACCGCCGGGCACACTGAGGCTGAAGGCACATGGAGGGCTGCAGCTCTGAGCAGGCTCCCCGCTACGTCTGCACCTGATCACCTCTTATAACCCATTCAGGTTGTGCAGACAACAGACCTGTAATGAGGCAAGGGTTAATTCCAAACCCAGGCATGAAGAGTTGGGGCCAATATACGATCCAAACTGCCACCAGTCATTCTTTCCAGTTGAAATTCTGGCTTGTGATACCATGACCTATTGTGAAATCAGTTACTGAAAAAAACACTCACATCTGCACTCACTTAGATCCTTTTAGAAAGGGGGAAAAATCCCTATCAGGGACATTTGTGGAATATTTATCCACGCCAGTGCTGTTCCCCTTTTGCACCATCCCAATCCATTCACAAAGCATCACTCCTGCTATCGCCAGGGGTGTGGATGCTTCCTATGTCAGGCCCAGCATTAAGTTATTGGCAAGCACTTGCCCATTCAGCTTAGGGAATCAGTGTAAGAAGTCATCTTAATGCTGGTCAATATATATGGGGGGGAAAGAAGAAGGGGAGAAAAGGGGGAAAATTCAGTGAGAGCTGCTCCAAAACTCTCTCTTTTCCAGTGTTTTCCAGAAGGAAACCACCAAGTCTATCTCCCTTACAGTCACTTAGGTGGTAACTGCTTATTTTGCCCCTTAAGGCAGCAGAGCCTCTCTCAGACAGGACGGATGAATCACGGAGTCCAAACTCACATTCAGACCCTCTCCTGCTGCTCAACCCTTCTTCCACCAGAACAGGCAACCCAAGACCTGGCACGGGAGGAATTTTTTTTTGTTTTTCAGACCGTTTCGAGCCTGACACCTCCTGGATGCTGTGCCCGCCCCGCCACTCAACGTGTCCCTGGCGCTGCGGCTCTCGCAGAGCTCCCTCCCCATCGGCCACGTGGGATCTAGACAATTATCTACGCAGGAACCACCAAACAGAACCAACGAGGCTGTGCTGACATCCAAGTGCCGCTGCAGGGTCCAAGAACAGGCGTAATGTTATTTTAGGTCACTGCAAATATGACATCAACTCTGATGCTGCTAGCAGCAGTTTCATGCCTGGACCACCACTTAGCTCTTCTGATAATCTGTTCTGAATCCTTTTATAATCCTGCAGTGTGTTCATTTGATTTTGAGTAACTGAATATTTTAAGCTTCAGTTTTCTTTTTTTTTTCCTTAATTGCTTAGCCCCAAAGTGCTGATAATTCAGTAAAACTTGGTTTGCTAAGAGCAAAGTTTGCTAAAACTGAATGAAAGAAGCATGTTTTCCCTGACTGGCTTGCCTAAAGGCTGAATGTTTACTGTAACACTGGGAAAAGGGTATTTCTGGCCCTAATAACATTTGACTACAGTTATTTTTCTATTTTTTCCCCCAAACAATGGCTTTTGAAGCATCAACACGTTTCCTCAGGAAGCCTTCCTCTCTCTGCTGACCTCCTCCTCTTACTCACCTGGTCCAGAGCCTGCGGAATCCATTTGCCCTCTTTTGACTCAGACCCTCCTCACCACGACTCCCTGTTTTCTGCCACATTGGAATTATTCCCTCTCCAAATCTGTTATTAAATCCCCGCTGCCCTTGGCTCCCGGCCTGCTCCAAGGGCTGCCTTGTCAGGATGCTTATTTACCCTCACCAGAAGACCAGGAGTAGTTTCAACTGAAAGCCCAGCCGTTAAAAGCTTCACGCAAAACATCCCAGCATCCTACATGAAAAGAATGATTTAGAAGAGAAACACAAAACTCTTCTGCAGTGCCGAGTGTCCCTGCCATCCCCAAAGGATACAGCTAGTTATTTAATTCAAAACAACACGCGCAGTCATTCAGAATCTCCTCTGTGATCAGACCACCAGAGCACTTAGCATCTTCTCTGCTCACCAAATATTTTTATGATTTTCCACAAAAGAAACAGCCAGGCAAAATGCTAATAACCACTCAGAAAGCAAGGGAGCACATTGTGTCTCCAGCCCCGGCAAAAATAAATCACTAGAGGAGCAAAATTTTATAAAACTAGTTTTTAAATTCTTTTTTTTACTATAAGGATATAAAAGGTGTGAATCAGACTAAGGTGCAAACAGCTGTTTTGTTCCCTGAGGTGATACCATGTTCCTGAGGAACAGTTTGGGCTGGTCACCAGACAGGAGTGATGTCCAGGGAGAGTCAGTAGGTTCCAGAGTAAACAGGCTCCGGCTTGGGAAGCCCTTTCCCTTCAGTGTCCGAATGCCAACAGCAGAGACTGCAGCTCTATTAACAACCCGCACAGTGTCACAACGAGGCCGGTGAATCCCTGACGTGTCTTATCTAGGGGTGAACGGGATTCCTGTTATTTTGCAGTCTTTAAATCCAGCGCTTCGTGCTGATGCAGAGCACAGACACGGGGACCTTCTTCGAACCACCTCACTCCCAGGCTGCTCAGGGCGAGCAGAAAGGCAGCGCAAACGAATTGGGCCGATTCACGCTGCTGCTCGCTAGGGAAATCACTCCACTCCCGAATCTCCCACTTATCTGCAGGTAGATGCAGCCCAGTTGACTTTCTACGAGACTTTTTCAAGCTCTGAGTGAAGTTATGGGCTCAGTGGAGATTAGCACTGGACGATGTACGGCCCAAAACGCAGCACCCCAGCGAGCACCTTTGTCTGGCCTTAGATTCAGGGAGCAGCGACTGTCTCGGAGACCACGGGAACCTCAAACACCAGGAGCTTCATGCCCTACAGCACTCCCACCCCATCAGGAAGTGGTTTCCACTTGGGCTCCTTCTCCACATGGCCAAATAAACTCCCTTTTCAGCATTTGTTTCTACTATTAACCCTGCAGATATTCCCTAGCACTCACTTTGTGTCCTCCTCCTCTACCTTCAGATGCAGGGCAAGGTTTCTACCCCGGCACGAGGTCCCGGCCCACAACGGCTGGGGCAGCAGCCCCTGTGGTGGGAGAATCTCGGCTCCCCTTTACGACCTGCCCCCAGAAAGCCAAGCACAGGCTGAACTGCGCGCCGCTGCAGCGTCTTCCATAAGAAAACATGGATTTCTGCCATTAGACAGACACAGAAACTAGTAAGCTATTCCCTGCATTCTTCTATCCCCCTGGGCAGCCCGTGTGAGGGAGCCATTGATACTCGCCATCAGATAGACACACAGAGCAGCAATAAAGTACCCGTGATTCACTGCATCTTTACTCCTCGGGGGGCTTCTGAAGAGGGAGCTACTGATTTCTTACTTATGTTTAAATGATTTGTGAAGGGGGAAAAAAATCTATTTTATAGCCCATGCCTTTTCACCATAGGGGAAACTATTTTCTGTGGGTTCTGTATTTCACATGATAGATGGCTTTCCTCTAATTGCTTACCTCTACTCTGCTTGTTTCTCAGGAAGCTGAAGTTTTTCCCTAATCTTGTAACTTTTATCAGTTAAAAGGTGCTCTCTATCAGGTGCAACATCAAAGCCCTCCCAGTCTCCACGTCTCATCATCTCCGTGGGAGATGGAGCAGCCTCGGGAATGCGATGTTGAGCAGCTCCTCATTTTGAGCACGGCAGCCCCTCCGGCACGCTCAGCTCCCTCCCCTCCGGCCCACGTAACAGGGCAAGGAGGTGGAGTGAAAAAGCCAGGAGCTTTTCCCAAGGGCCCGTGGAGACGCGGCAGCATCGGGGCTGCTCCGGGGCGACCTGGACCCCGCCAGCCCCGAGGCCGGCACGTCGGGCACCTCAGTGCAGCCCTCACCGCAGCGCCCGCTTCGGCAGCCTTCCGAACACGGCCCTTCTTCACTACGGCCTTTCCAAATTAGTCACATTTAGGCTTGCTCTGCTTTCTGCCTCTGGAAGCCCGGCCTAATCCCAGCGTCTGGTCAAGCAAGCAAAGCGTTTTCTCTAGGCGAGTATCCACGACTCAACTCACCTAATAACATATCTCGGCTCTTCCCGACTGGATAGTGCCTGCACCAGAGAGGCCAGTGTTGGAAAAGAAGGAATTGGCCAGAACAAAAGTGCATTGGCATATCTCTAACTTCCCTACCAGACTTGATGACATTTAAGTGAGCCTTGTAAGGCACTGGGAGAAGACCGTGCTATGTACAACCAGAGATTATACCAATGCTCAGCATTGAATTAATAGGTCCCTGTGAGTTTGAAAGATGAAAAGACACTTGCCATTTGATGGAAAGGTGCCAAATCTCCTTTTGGTATAAACTGATGCAGAGTGTGAATTATAAGGAAATGAATCCAGTTATACTGACCGAAAACCTGACCTGGGTTCATTCGCCTGAAGCAGAGCGAGCAAAATCCTGGGTCTGAGCATGCCAGAACTTCCTATTAAACCTGATGTTTAGGGGTGCATTTTGCCTTCTGATCCTGTTACTATTTTTTATAGTGATACTATATTTCTATACAAACACACTGCAGCAAATGCTGTCAAAGAAGCCACAGATGAGAAAATGCTTCATAAGCTTATAATACAATCAGCTAACATTGTATTTCTTTTTTCTTGGGCATTTTAAATGATGACCTGAAATTGCACAGAAAGCCCATGTCCAAAGCGAGGGAATGAACTTTGTTTCTTTTCAAATTCCAAGTCAAGAAGCCCTCTACCACAACTTGATAAACAGCACTTGGTAAGACCTGGGTCCCTGCTAGTGTGTGAAGCCCAAGCTTCCATATGAGGAAGAACTTCTTGACTCTGAGGGTGACAGAGCCCTGGGACAGGCTGTGCAGGGAGGTTGTGGAGTCTCCTTCTCTGGAGGTCTTCAAAACTCACTTGGATGCCACTCCGTGCCCCGTGCTCTGGGTGTCCCTGCTGGAGCAGAAGGTTGGACTGGATGATCCCTAGAGGTCCCTTCCAATCTCAACCATTCTGGGATTCTGCAGCCAGTG
>JAVCKT010006249.1:0-32456 GCA_032273925.1 Rhynchotus rufescens | reverse complement strand
AGAAGTTACTCCAGTCTCCAGCATTCTTCTGAATCAACTCTTGCTTGCAGGCTGCTAGTCGTAATAGTAGGAGAAGTTTGGCTGTAATCATTTATTTATTGCAATTCTGATAGAGATAAGGGTGAGTTTTGTGTCAGCCAATTTAAAGAAGGCCAAGTTTTTAAGGCCTTC
The DNA here is from genome assembly GCA_032273925.1 of Rhynchotus rufescens. Lineage (NCBI taxonomy): Eukaryota > Metazoa > Chordata > Aves > Tinamiformes > Tinamidae > Rhynchotus > Rhynchotus rufescens. The sequence continues at coordinate 32,285 of JAVCKT010006249.1, read as the reverse complement.
ACATTGGTAAGGTAGGCTGTTTTAGACAAGGATGGCTGAGTCAGGTCCTGAAATGTTGTGGAGGCAATTACTGCTCCTGTGGGATGCCAAAGTTTGCTAAAGATATCAAAGGGTTTGGCCATGGGGCTGTCCTGGTGCAGGGCTGTGATCCTCCCCAGGCTGCCAGCGAGGAAGCTTTAAAAGATATTGGCACGTTACCGGCAGGTGAAGATCGCTGTGAGAGACAAAGATGTTGTCCAATGTTTAAGAAATAAAATAACAGGAGTTGTGAGAGTCTTGTATTTCAGGATGCTGCAGAAGGCATGGCAGGGCTTAAATTAGCAAGGAAGTAAGAGCAGCCTGGTTTGCTTCTGAAGCATCTGGCTTCTCAGAGGTAATACTTGGATCATGATCCATAGTAAGCCAGAACACCATGTTTTTAACAACTAAGCGTGCCTGGAGGCAGAGCTAACGTGCTTTTTTGAAGGTGAGGCAGAAGAACCAATGTGCAGAAATTTAACAAAAGCCAAGAGGAGAGGTCAAGAAGATAGGGACTCAACCGAGCATCCTGCTCTCTCACATAGATGGACATTTCAGAAGAAAGTATCAGAGGTAAAAAATTGTGAAAAACTGTTGAGATCAGATGGAGAAGGCTGACCTGTGATCTCCCTTGAGCTTGGTATAGTGGTTTTTTGCCTGTTTTCCCTAATATTTTGGGCGTTTTGTGTGGTGTAGTGAAAATTGTGTACTTATCCTTGGGCTGAAAGCATGTTTGAAAACGTTTGAATGTGGTAACCATCTTCTGCCTAACCAGGCTTTTGGATTTGTTCTAGCCTCTTAGTTAAATCTCTATAACATTTGCTTTAGATACATACAGACAACTGGAAATTCTTACCCACAAGACCATGAAAAGAAGAATCCTAATCTTGTTCCCCCTGTTACCATGAGGACTTTCTAATTCAGTTTGACAATAATGTGATTTGGAATCTGATAAGGCACTGTTAAAATATCTGTGTACCTTTGAATACATGATTTTCTACTTGCATCTAGTAAGAAACTGCTCATCATTAATGATTTCTTCAGGAGATAGGTCAAAGCTCCATCCAGGCCAAAATCCAAACTTCCTTAGAGCTCAGGAAATTTGGTGCAACTGCATATTTATTTTTAATGTTCATCTTGAATTAAAAAGCAGGGTATAGCTCTCTGAATAGTATTTATAACCATTTTGGCTACCTCTAACCTGCCTCTTCTGACAGATTTAGAAGGCTCTCACTTTTGCAAGTGTCCATGTGTCCTTGACACCATGTTCTTCAGAAAAACATCTTTGAGTGAGGTTTGAGAGTTAAATAAAAATTTACACATCAGAGATCTATTAATCATTTTTTCCCTTATGTGGGTGTATCTTCAGATTTCGGTGATTGATTTATGTGGCCAGATGGGTGCATTTGTTTCCTGCTGTCTTTCAGTCCAGCAGAATCCATGCATGCTGAGCAGTACTGTGGGCTTGAACTTTCACTTGAAAACGCACTACTGTATATAAATGTGGAATATGCTTGCCCCTTTGGAATGAGTGAGATTCAAATCTGAGTTGTTTGGATGTGGTACAAGTTTATACCTCTTTCAATGTATAATAGTCAGGAAACCTTCAGCACCACAGAAGGAGGCCCTCTCATGTCTTCCAGGTTTTTTCTTCAAATGCTTTTGCAATTCCTGTTGCCACATAATGGCTAGAAGCTCATTAGCTGAAGCCAGAAATGAAGGTGCACCACAGATGTACACTGTTGAGAAAGCAATCTGTAGCCTGCAACAGCATTTACACTGACATACACCAAGGTTGTTCAAGACTTCTTGTGTGTAATACTATGGGGTTGACATTCCCAAATCCAGGAGCTATTAGCATGGTGAGTGAAGATGTGAGGGAATCTGTGGAAAATGTTAAGTTTGGAACAAAATATATGTAGTAATACAGTTTTCAGGAATACTGTATGCAAAGGCACATGTAGGCATATGGTGCCTTCCTGTTCTCTAATTAGCTGAATGTAAATCTTTGCCTAAATGATGCAAATACTCATGATTGGGGGTTCATTTTTTGACAGAGGAGCAGAAGTCTCAGAAGTAGCAGTTTTCTGAAGTCCGTGTCAGTACAGGAGGGGGTAGAAGAGAAACTCAGACAAAAGCCCCTCCCGAGGGAACGGTTTCAGCGAGTCCATGTGGAAAGGATATCCCTGAACATTCAGGGCAGGAGTTTGCACTTCATTAGACACAGGCAAGTCTCACCGTGACACACAAAGTCACAAGAAATTAGCCTCAGAACTTCCACTGCTCAGGGAGGGACTGATTTTTTGCGCCTAAGGTATATGTGTTTCTGTGTAGAACAGCATTTTTCTCTTCTTCCTGCCAGTAAAAAATAACTCTTCTGTTTCAAAAGGCCCTGTCACTTTTCAAGCTACGACCGCCCGGGAGAGGCTGCAGCACGACACTGGCACCGGTGTCCAGTCTGTTGGGCACTGCAACCTGGAGGAGGAGGAGGATGGAAGGGAAGATATTTTCAGCAGTAAGTATACAAATGTGGCAACAAGTTGGGAATTTGCAGACCTTTTTGTTCATCTTCAAAGCTTCCCAATGCTGCTATGAAGCATGGGAATTAGCCACTTTGTGAGCAGTGGTATTTACTATGCAGAAAGCAGTTGGAGAGGAAACAAAAAGCAATAGTGGAGATTCGGGTGAGCAATTCTTTGTGGTGTGACCAAGTTTCTGTTTCTGACAGAAGAAGATGTAACGCAGAAACGGCATTTTGAGGGCATTTTTGCCTCGCTTCTACTGTCCATTTCTGTTGGGCTTCTGTTTTCATGAGATGTTAATATCTATTTCTCTCCATTTTTAAGTTGTGACATTGACTACAACTGTAACCTAGATTTGCTAAAAACAGCAGAAAGGCAGTCCTGAGCACTGCTGTCAAACTGATAGTAATCCTTTCAGAGCGCAACTCATCAGCACTCCGCTTCAGAGCAGAAATCTCCACTTGAAATCAATGAGTAGCTCTGCCCCCATCCTACTGCTATTAACAATACCACAATACCACCATTCCAATTTGTAATCCTTTTTTGGGTTTTTTTTTTTTTTTTTTTTAAGTTTTTTTTTTTTTTTTTTTTTTTTTTTAAGTTTTTCACAGTTATTTAGGTATGAAAAGTATCTGAGCAAATTTCTTGGAGCCTAGAAAAATCACTTTTCTACTGCAGGCCTATTGCAAACAGCAGAAGAAGCAGTGGACCCCCTCAGACAGAGACCAAAAGGCAGATATAACTAAATAACAAAGCAGCTAAAATACTAAGCAAGCTTCCCTCTTTATGCCAGTATCCATCTATCCTGCTAAGGAGGGGAACCAGCTCCTTATGAGGTTTCTAAAAAAGTCCAAAAAAAAGTTTTTGAGCATCAAAAACAGAGGATAGAGGCCTGGGTGATGAGGGCATGACTTGTGTTTCTGTAGATAAAATCCATAAGGGGAGTTAGCTTTCAAAAAGTGTTTTGCACGAGAGTATGGAAACTTTCCTGTGGGTGACATAATTTGCAAAATACGCATATGATTTTTACAGTATTTTCAATGAGAACTTTCTCCTGTTTATGACTCAAAATATTTCAGTTCTAAGCTAAATTCTGTCTCACTCAGGGTTTTGCCATTTGTACGTCTGCCTGCTCCAGGAGTATCTTTAGTGGCTTATATTAATTCAAGGTGTCCCTTTATGCACTTAAAAGGAAGCTTTTTTTTTTTTAATGACATTTCCACTTATGCAGAATTATTATTTAAAATCTTAAATTAGCATTCTGTACTTCAGTTCTGACAGAGCCATTACATTTTATACTGAAAGAGTTTAGTTAATTTTAAATTATTAAACCTTATCGGCTACATGAAAGGAGCATCTTTAAGCAAGTTTCTGTAGTTCAGGTGTATTCCAGCAGACCACAACCGTAGGCTTGATTCAGATTGTTTTGTCTTTGTTCCTTTTACCCCTGTATTTGGCAATTACTATTCCAGGTTTCAGCTGCTTTCCTGAGGAGCTAAGTAGGATGCTGGCAGCAATGTAAAGGGCAGCCTTTTCCTCGCGTGTCCCAGACAATGCAGCTTCTCAGACCAAAGGCAGTGAAACTCACAAAAATAATTACAAGTCATCTTTCTGAAGGAAAAATTAAAACAAAAGGAATATAATATATAAGCTTATGAACTTGCTGACATTGGAAACTGATCTCCCCTGTCAGCTGTACCCATCTTGTATTTTCTAAGGTTTTATTTAATTGCTGTTTTCTACAGTAATGCTATTTTATTTGAACTTTAAAGAACTTTGCTTTCTGTCAGTAGTTGCTACCTGTCATGATTTAGGTAAATTTCTGTTTTTTGCATGAAATCAAAGAGTTGGTGATAGTCATTTCTTCAGGCATTTAACTGGCGAAACAATTGCAAAACAAAGCAACTTACCTTACAAAGCTGCAGTGTCTTTGATGGTAGTTGGGAAGGTCTCTGCACAGGTGAGAAAAATCTTAAGAGGCCAAAGTTGAGAACATGTTTTGACTGCAAAGCAACACAATGGAGGCATTGCAAGAAAAAAAAAATGATACAAAATGTAATGAAGATTATGATACTTTCCTCTAAAAAGTGTGAAGTTATACTTCAAAGGTAGTCTAGATATCTAGCAAAAGGCAGCATCTAGAGCACTACAGTTGCTGTGGCTTCAGGTGAAATTTGCTGCAAGCTATAGGTCTGTTTTAATTATTTTTTTTGAACCTGCGAGGAGCCAAGATCATTTGCATGCATTGCTAATTCACTTATCTCCTGAAACTTGAGCTGCGCGGTTTCGGCTTTACAAATTTATCAAGTGAAACAATTGGGCTAATATCACCCTCGTTTAATTAAGTTTAATTTTAAATGACTTGCTAGAGCACCTAACAAATGTAACATCTACGAGACATTTTAGCAGATAGCTGCGGCTTTGTTGTACATTCTTGTCTGTGCAGGGAGAAAACACCTTGTTAGCACGAGAGGCCCTTGCTGCTTTGCAGGGGGAGTATCTTGCTTGTGTAAAGACAGTTGCCTCCACCACCTTGCTGCTCTTCGGGAGGTGGAAGGGAGCAATGAGGTACTGAGTAGGGTGGCAATGTTGTTCTAGCATGAATGTGATTCTGCAAAGATCTATTCGGGTATATGTCATGTTGAGTGCTTGCACTCTATGTGTTCCCCCAAGGGTCAACCCCAGCACCTACCCAACAGCACTGGAATGGCCTGGATGGACGGGAATTCCAGGGAAAAGGGCAACCTCCAGGAACTCTGTGAGCACACGGACCCCAGGTAAGGGGGGAACGTCCCATGTGCGCTCCCATCACTACTGAAAATGAAGCTGGTCCAAGGAGAGCTCTGGGGAGCATCCCAGCAGCCCAGGACCTGTCATCAGCTCGATGGGCACTGCAGCTGGCTGCAATTTTAACATTAACTGGTTACGTGTAGATGTTAATGAACGCAAGTAGTCCAAACTGGCTAAGTGGGATGAAGGTGGCTGCTTGCAGACACTTGGACACAAATTAGTCTCATCTTGATATCTTCCAGCACAAAGAGGCCAGCTGAAAAACATCACGTAAGTAAGATGAAATCTGCACGTCTGGCCACTGTCGGGGGGAAAAAGGTAGGAAGGTTGTATAAGAAGAGAGGTTTATTCACATTCACTTTGCATCATACATATATATTAAATATTAATAGCACTGTATGAATATTCATCTCTCTTTAATATTCATTTATACGTGGAAGTTTCCAGCCAATCGCTTTAAGTTTTGGTGCCAAAACCCATGTTCAAAGGGTTATGTTGCCATTGTTGCTGCAAAACGTTTACATTTATCTGCTGTAAAATAGGCTGAGTGGCACCAAAGAGTGTCATGTTTAGTTTTAAAATGCCACAAATAACAGATTTATAGATTTTTCTAAATACATTATTTTAGCTTGACAGCATTAATCATTCATGCTTCCTTCTTTCATTTTTCTACCTGCAATGGATTATTGAAACAGAAAATAACAACGGGAAAGGCTACAAGCAGTATCAAAATGTCAAGTTTGTACTTACAGTTGTATGTGCGTAGACAGGGTCAAGAGCCTCAATTATTTGTATATGTACACAGTGGTACTACATGAAAGGTTATGTCACCTGCAGCTATTTTCTTGCAAATTTAAATAGGACTGATATTCAGCTCCACAGTCAGCCACTGACATGGAACATAGAATTGTAAAATACTATGAACTCTTATGTCAGGACCTAAAATATGAACTGGGTGATTGCAAGGTGTAGCTGTGGGCAATCCTTCCTATTGCAGTGCAAGTCCTTTAAATTACTTTGTGTTATCCCTGATCCATTCTTTTCATTTAAGCATGAGCCAGGAACAACGTGGAAGAACTTTCCAGGGAGGTGAAACCGCTTGTTGATGCTTATTTTTGCAGTAGGGCTTGCTCTGTTGTTTCTTTGGAGGAGCGAGGAGCAGTGGTGGGTTTTTTGAAATGCTTCGTATTTCTATGAAGCCACCCAGGTATGAACATTTTAAAAAGTCCAAGAGCATGGCTTGCATGTTAATTAACTGCAAGTCTTATATCAACACTGACAGCAGCATTATTTGGAGTAGTATGTGTGGTGGAGCTAATCAGTATATTTTCATGGACAAGGAGGGAGGAAAGGAATTAATCAGTAGATTTTCACTGGTGATTTCCTTATTTAAGTCCATATTTTAAAAAAGAAAACAAAGAAAAAGCATTAGTGTGGAGTTTCTCTGGCCCAGCTCCTCGTGGGCAATATTCTGAGCTGTAGGTCTTGCACTGACCTTTCAAAAGAGTGAAAGTCTTATTTTTGAAGACGTAGATGATATAAAGGTCCTCCTTTTTTAAAGCAGCCCACTGAAATAGCAGTATTAACCATATATATTTCTAGACATGTACGTTAGTGATATATGTATGACAGCATGAGGGTCACTCTTAAGGTTGTTGAATTTGAAGCATTTATGAATTCTTGACAGTAAGTTACTATTTTTGTATCTTTGAACTTCAGTGGCAAAAGATGTGTTACTGAGGCCCCCATAGTATAACTTTCTATATAGTATTATCTTTGCTTGATAATAATAATTGATTTTAATTTTATACATATATATAAAGAGAATTAATATTTTATATATGTGTGTGTATATATATATAATATGTATTTTTATATATGTAAAAAATATCATTAGCGCTAGGAAATAACTATTTCTTACTAGAGAATATTTCAAAGAATATAAAAAATGGTCAGACATTAAGTTCACTCTCTGTATGTGTAGCTGAGTAGCACAAATACATGCTAAACTAAATAAATTATCATTGCAAACTTTTTTTGAGATGTGCCAGTCTGAGCACAATTATGCTAATGCAGCTTGCCAATTTTTTTCATTATAGGTCTCGAAAACTCTCCGTTTTAGCATTTTATCCAATCTTAAAATACAAATTTCACTGTCTCAAAGTACATTGAAAGTAAATTAAAGCATTAAGCATTGCTGAATGAATGTGTTTTCAGAACTTACTGCTAAAATGCTGGTAGGCGTCTTGAAGTGTGATCCTGGCTTTCTAGGAGAAAAAATATGGTTGCATTCTCTATAAAGCAAGGTATTGCTCTTATGTAGACACACTCTAGCTCTGATTTTAAATGTTTGTCATTTATTTCTTTCTGTATTTATTTAATCTCCTGAGTTATTGAGTTATAAGAGATGATTTTAATATGTGCTAGCTGTACTATAGGACTTCCCCTACACATTCCTATATTCATACAGATAGGCATTCATATGGGGAAAATTTAAGATAAAATCCAATGAAAAACCTTTTAGCTGCTTAACTGAAACAGCAACACTACGAAAATTCCAAGGGTTTTTGCTTAGAAATACAATAGTGGAATAGCCCGTACAACTTGGGAGCACGTCGCTAGAACAGGGATGGATATCTTGGACCACAGCACTGAGTATCCGCATGGTAAAATGCAGGGGAAGGAGAATAGGGTGGTGGGAGAGAGGGCGAGATGTGGGGTCCACGTTAGAGATGCTCTGGGGGTACCTGTGCCTTCAGCTCCTGCCTTGTGGCACCTCAGCTCCCCTCGGGCTCACTAGAGAGAGGGCAGCACAGGAATTTCTTCCCTGTGATTTCTCTCCTTTTCCTCTTCCTTTCTGCAAGAGCAGGTTCCATGATTCACATTAAAAATATTTTAATACCAGGACAGTATTGATTGACCATGAAGAAACCCACTTGTGATAGTCAGTATACTCCAAGTAATAATATAAGTGAATAATGTTTTACCGTCACTTTGAATCAGTCTCTTTTTCCCGTTCCAATCCATCCGTATCCAGTTAGAACAGGCTCCTCCAAGGCAAGTTATTCATGGGTTCATCCCAATTCCCTTCTTTAGATCCTGTAAACAAATCCAATCACTGCCTATTTAACATTTTTATTACATAAATTCCAACATGCAGCAGAACATTACCGAGTATTGCTAATAATGGTGTGCAATTCAGATGTATTCTCTTTTTGTCACAAAGCCCCTTAAACCATATTCTAATAACTATGTATAAGATATAATTGGTAAGAAGTATCACATTCAACGACCAGGAGGAATATCTCTGTAGCACTTTTTGTTCCTCCTGTTTTCATCTAAAGTAACCACCAGACAGTTCAGTTCCTTCAAGGAAAAACAGCCCATGTCTCCTGTGATAACCAATACACAGACACACTGATAAATAAGATACATTTACAATTCTTTTATTACTGCATGCTGTGACAAGATAAAATAAACAGTATTTTGTGAAACATTACAACTTATAACAAAGCTAAGCTACTGTCCAAAGATGCTGAAAAATTTCCAGTATAAATGCACTTTATTTCCAACTGGCTCCTGGATAATAATGGCATCCCAAGCCTTTGACAATTTTCATATAGTACTGTGAAGAACTTCATGATTTCCCTTCATTTTACTGCTGCTACCAATCCAATACATCTTTTCTAGTAAAAATTACACAAATCTATGATGTTTTTCTTCTCATATGTAATAAATCCATGAGGTAGTTTGATATACATTAACTACAATCTTTCCCTCTCTCCCCTAAATATCCCTCCCTCGAGTTCAACCATCAAAACATCAGATATATTGCGCAGAAGAGGAGCGGAACATAAGGAGTGAGATTTGAGTAATTTCTATTTATAAGTATCTACCTGTATTTCTTTTACATAAACAATAGTGAAAGATCAGGAAAAGGTTGGGTCATCAACTGGCATCTGTTTCTCTGCATGAGATGTCCCAAGAGAATAATATTTACAAAGCAAACATGAGTTACATGATGGACCATAATGCGGAGTTTTCAGATTGTCTTGGCAGCTGTTCACCTGTTGAAGAGCTCTGTGACTTTCTGAGGAATTATTTGCTTGATCCTGTCAAGGCGAAAGAAAGAATTTTGATATATACAAAAAGTCATCTATGCTTTTCTCTTTAATAACCTCCCTTCACAATATACTCATTTATGAAGCCTGACTTTACTGATGAGAAGGGACAGGCAGATCTTTGGCCTTAAGAGTTTCTCTGCATTTGCTGTAGAGGACTTTCTTTGGGTTAGAGCTATGATTTTTCCTGCTCTGCTTTGTTCCTGAGATATTCTCCTCGGCCTTTCGGCTGCCCAACTGCTTGAGCTTGCAAGGGTCCTGTGGCCAGAGGGACACACGAGGAACAAGATCCTTATGGACAAGGTGGAGGAACAACTGGCATGCCAAGGGCACTTCCCTAGAGCACATCAGGAAAAGGGAAGGGGGTGTTTCATTGGCAAAACCTTTAGGGAAAGGACAAGGCCTTGCAGCACCAACCTGTTCTTGCCCGTGTCCTGCGAGTGCTGTGCTGAGGAGGGAAGGATGGGAGCCCCCAGGTTCACTCCACATCTTGGAGGGACCGGGATGAGTCCTTGCTGGAGCCAGCAGGGAGAATCCTTCTGTTCCTATGTTAGGTGGTCATGGAAAGCGGGCAATCCCACCTGATCTCATGCACCCTATTCTTTTGCAGCTCCTCTCCTTTCTACTTTCTTCATATGCTATAAAGTTTTCTTAGGAAAGACTAGCTAAAGAAGCAAATGAATATTTTTTTCTGTAGTCTGCAATTGCCTACTGTTCCTTCTGTTTTCATCTTATATATGAGTTTATTCTCATTTTACAGTTACATCTATAGATCTGTTTGAAAGACTATAATTCTGAATTTAATTTTTAGTACTCTGATTACTTGGGCAGTAAGGATTTATATTTTTACTGACAGAAGTTTTTTTTCTTCAAAACAAGAAAAATGCACTTCCTAATATCCTAGTAAGCTGTTTTTGCATTGAAGGAGCAGTTATTGTAAGGAGTGCCTGCTTCAGAGTTGAAGGACAGCTGTGTTATGCATTGAACCTACCATAATTTCAGAAGGTATTTAGAAAGCCAAATACGTTTTGTACTTAAAAGATTAAACCCAGGTTTCATGGGAGGTGGTGGCAAAACTTCCCCTGGGGCTAGTTTTGCACTTTCTGTCTGCAGTCTCGAAGCTGAACTGTGCAAAGTCCTCAGGGGAGAGAGGCTCCCCAAAGCTCAGACACATCATTCTGCAGGACGCTGCTCCCGAGGTTGTGCCTGACACACTGTTAAAACTTTTTTCAAATGCACCAAAAAGGTGGGGTTTTTTGTTGTTGTTTTTTTTGTTTGTTTTGTACCATAGTTGTGCTGCAGGTCCAAACTGCTTTACATATTAGTTAGGCATATCTGAAGACTTACGGCATGAAAGCTGCACGTGAAATATGCTGAGAGTGTATATTTATAATTTGACAAATAGTTACGGTTTGTTCTGTCTGCCGTGAGGTAGGACATACCATCGTTCTTTGTTTTAAGCCAGTAACCAAAGTATTAGTAAGATTTTCTTTCCATTTTCTTAGAACTCCCCAAGGTCTATAGTTTTCTTTGCGGAAACAGTTGCCATTAAATATGCTGTATGTCAATGCAGCAGTGAGGTGGTTAATTTTGACTGAATATTATGCTATATAACCACTTGGCATTTAACTTGAAAAATGACTTTCTGCTTCACCTGTCAGCAGCCCAGTTCTCATCAAATAAGTGAGTGAGAAAAATTTTTAAATTTCAATTTCCTGATGCTATTAGACACTACTTCTTCCATACTTAAACAGTTTAGCAGTGCATGTACATGTTTTGGTATTCATGCCATGCATCACACTACATGCTATTACAATAGCTTTTTTGTTTAAAGGGTAAAGAGATGCATGGATCTTTATCTTGGGGTTAGGAAAATGTATTGCAGGAACATGGCCAATCAGGTTTCTGAATAACTTTGTAACATAGTACCATAACCCTGATGCAGTGTGAGGAATTTAAAATACTAGGTGGCTATGGCTCCAAGGAAAGCAAGCGTTTGAAAGGAAGAAAGCATGCACAGCAATCTTGCACTGTACTTCCTCAGAAAATCACTATCTTGTGGAGTGCTCATCTGTTTTTATCCTTTCTTATGCCAAGTACATATTTTAAATAAATCATACACAATATTTGTTTGTGTTTTCTGTATGTTCTAAGGATTAAGAACATTGTCATTTTGCGTTAATGGTAAGTTGCTCTTCATTTTTATTTCGTGCAACAGAGTGGTTTTCCCTGATGGCTTCTATTTCCCCAAACAGTAAGGAAACTTCAGAGATGGAGGGAAGGCACCAGTGAAAGAGATTTCCTGATTTCATTGTCATTTCTCATTACTTTACACCATTTTCACTTTTCCACTAGAAAATCTGGGGACGTTTTACTTGGTTGGAAAAAAAAAATGCATTATCTCTGCTGTATTTCCTTTTATTCTTTGACATTAGTTTTTATTGCACTTTATAATGTGTATAAATCCATAGATGTATAGTAGCAAGCATCAAACATCATTTGAAATAACAGGTCATTGTAAATCTGAGCTGGTACCACTAAGGTTATTGTTATTGTTTATTCATTTATTTAGTTAGTCTTGACAATTGACGCAGTAGCATGGCTTATACAGAAGTGTATGGACAGCTTCCATCTGCAGCATTTGCTGTCTTAAAAATAGATATACAGAAGACAGGTGGTACTTAGGGATCTACGGGTGAAAATTATAAGCTGTCCTTTTTATTTTTTGGAGATGCTAGTAGCAAAAAAAGGTATTGCATGGCTTCGTGGATAAATCCTACTGCTTTTTAAGGAAGTAACAAGTTATGGATTAGATTAATCTTTCTAGTATTTCCCTTTTACAGCAGCGTAACTTCCCTGAAATGCAGAAAGTTGCATCAGCTTGAGAGAGGTATAAAACACCATCATGAATCAGGCCCACCATTAAGAAAGCTCTGGCTGAAACTCTCAAAACTGCCAAGTGTTTTTTTAGGTCTCTATTCCTGCTAGCTCACAGGAGGGATTTTAACATTTACAGCAAGCGTGCATTTTCCCGTTCTGGGGTAAGGTCTCGTGGTGAGCAGGGGCCAGCACGTGCCTCTGCACAAAGCCACGACCCCGTGCCTCTTGCCTCCCTCCCCTCGGCACGTTTGCAAATGCAACGTGACGTCTGGGAGAGAAGGTAGTCTTGAACTTCTGTCATAAATTTGTAAGAAGGCAGGTTGTGTGTAAGAAAATGTAATACGGCTTGTATGCTGCAGGAGTAAGTGTGAGGGGGTTTGGTGGCAGTGGCAATGGAAACGCTGTGGCCTTAGTGTTGACCACTGCTATGCTCTCAGATTTACAAGAATTATTATTTAATGAAACAGCAGCAGACACTTCTAACCCGTGGGTAACTTAGTATACTGCTTGCATGTTTGCTAGTTATTAACTTTGCAGTTAATAGGTTTGCTCCATGGTCATTGAGGAGCGTTTGCCCTTGTCTTAGTCCCAGCAAGGTGGAGGTAGAAATCCACATGTCCTTTTTGGAGAGATTTCAGGTTTTTTGACTGATTCTCTTTGCTTGGAGAGATCCTAAACCCCTGCTTCCTGCGAGGCTGCCTTAGCTGTTAAGTCCATTAAGAGCCGCTCCATGGCATGACAGATTTTGTTGTAAGGTTTTTTCAGTCTGCTTTATGATTTTATGTTTTTTCAAGGTTAAATAAACGATAATTAGACCTGTGGATGTTCTCCTGCCCGATCGGCTGCACGGGATATTTCCTTGCTGACCTCCGTCATAGCAGCACCAAGGGGAGCAAGTTCATATATCACCGCAGAAGCTGCGAGTCCCCTTGAAGAGCTGTGAGGATTGCTGTGCAAAGCGATTTTCTTTCTGAAAGACAAAACCAGGACAAAAGGTAAGAGACAACAGGTGATGAGCTCATCACACCAATGAGCCCCCATCGGTATGTCGGTGTCCTGGTCCTTGGGCAGCCCACCAGACATTGCCATCCCCTCACGCTGACTCCTTAGCCCCATTGACTTAAGTGAAGAAGTTTATAGAAAGACCCCAAAAATTGGAGCTTAAAATCCCAGAGAGATTGGAAGGAAAAAAATCCGTTTTTTGTAAGCAATTTTTTGCAAGCAATTTTTTTGTAAGCAAAAAAAAATGCTTACAACTGCTCTTGGTTCCAAAAAGGAATGGTTCCTTCTCAGTGTGACAAAATAAGGAGAAAGACCATATTTCCTAATGCCTCATCATCCAGTAGCATCTCATCCTTCACGCGTTCCTTTAATCATTGGGGGGTTTTTGCAAATATTTAGAAATGTTCTTTCTTCCTTCAGGAATTTTTATATTGGGTTTTATAGAAGGTTTATAATAGAGCAAATAACAGTTTGGATGAAATTCTGGGAATTCTTCGGCAGCGTGCTTTTGCATGATAATCGTTATGAGATTGCTTCCCCACTGCTTGCTTAATGCAGCTGTCCAAGTTTTGTATTTACTGGGAATCCAATTTGTTTTAAGAAATTAACAAAACAAATACTTAAGTACTGTGCTGAACATATCGTAAAGTTTTATTCATTTTGGTGAGAGGGAAAAAAACTGCATTATAGTGCTCACAGAATAGCTTTGGAAGCCGCATTTATGAAATTGAATCTCTACCAAAATAATTTGCTCACGTTAATACAGATGCCGTATGGCACTGCAGCCATCGCTCTGTTGTGTTTTGTCTCCAAACTGTGTCAAACTTTCCTGTCTCGACTTGTGGCAGGGTCCACCGAGGTGCTGGTGGCAGCAGTTGGGTTGTTGGTGCTCACAGCCCATGAGGAAGGGGCTGGAAAGCCCACTGAGGCCTGTGGTGTCCAGGCTGCATACTGGGAGCCTCTCGGCCCAAGTATTTATTTATTTCAAGCTCTTTGTTCTCCAAAATAAGCCCTTTGGGCTAAGAAGTAAGCCCAAAAATAAGCCCTTTGGACTAAGAAATGGTGCTAAACACCATGTCCTTGCTTAGCTATGGTTACCCCTGCACTTGTCCCTCCAAGCCCCCCAGGAAAGCTAAATCCTCCATGCTGTAAAACTAAACCAAAACACAGCTTTGTGTTCTTGCTATTTATCTCGATGTTGCCGGGTGTATTTGAAATGTTGTGGGTGTACAAATATGTGTGATTTCCTGCTCAAACTATTTGCTTATAGCAAGTATGCTTGCTTATATAGTTAGTGTGCATTTTGCTATATATATATATATATAGCATAAATATATATATATAGCATTTTGCTTATAGCAAGTGGTTTGCATGTCTCGGCTCTGCAAGCGCTTGCAGTGTTGGATTCATTTGCTCTGCAAAACTTGCAGCAAAGAAGTTTCTCCCCAGAGCGGCGGCAGCGGGGCCGCCCCGTCGCTCGCAGGGCTGCTCCGTAATTAACGTGCTGCGCCGCGTGTCAGATGCGAACAGCGGGAAGCATTATTGCAAAAGATTTAAATTAGCAGATTTTATTTACCACTATAGTATTCTCATGAGGTGTCTCACTTCTGTCTAAAAGACTTTTAAATTATCAGCTTTTATTTATCACAACGGAACGCTCCCGATTTATCGCCCTTTCTTGTGTGTTATTTACCCAGACCAATATGGCATAAAAATGTCATGTGAGGAACTCGGAAACACTCGTGTGAACTGTCCGGAAGCAGGGGAACCTTGGAAGTATCGACGAATTATTAATCAACATACATTTTGAACCTGTTTTGGCTGTGTATGGTAAGTAGTAGAGACAAGAGGACATAATTTCCGTGATTTAGCTGTGCTTAGAAAAGCAGATTTTGAATTAAATTCTCAGATTTAACTCTTCCACGGTTATCCCTAAATCTATTACAGTGCCAGGACAAACCAGTGAAGGTGCCAGGCCTGCGTGTCACTCAGGAGGTTGTTGTCTAGTGTCAGCCACTGGTTCTGTCCTCCAAACACTGCAGCAGGATCCCAGTTTGCTTCTTTACCTCTGTAACTGCTTCCTTTTTTGATGTGCAAACATCAAAAGGAACTCAGGTTCTTTTGGTCATAGTCTGGACATCACATTTTCGTAGGAACAAAGACAGACTTGGTGTGTGCCTTTCACATAGGCTCACGCTAAAAATGTATTAGCCAAGCTTCAGCATCCTTCAATTAATAAGCAGATTTTAATGCTCTTGTAAGTAGTAGAGTTGTAGCAAATGCCAAGTAATCTTTTACAGAAATATTCGAAATAAGAGATACTGTTTGATTGCAAGGGGGAGCAGAACCTCCGGAACATATCTTCATTTTCGGTAGTTTAGTCCACAGTAACAAAAACCACATTGTACCAATCAGATATTTAATGAGCCTCTAACTCCATTTCTACCTTATCCCAAAGGTATAGCAAATAGTGCTGCTTTTTTAAAATATCAAGAAAACATCATTTGCTCTAAAATGTCCCTAAAAGCAGGTCTAAATTGCCAATAAAGGCTAGGTAATTGTATCAGCATGGATCAGAAAGCATTTCTCAGAACTGATGAAATAGTTTGCAGTATTGCAGAACCTGAATGATGCTCTCTGTACATTACGCTGAAAATATCAGAGACTGGTCTCAGTTTAATTTGCTCACTACTGTGCATTTTGGATTCTCAGGAAATATTTCTCACTAATGTCATTCTGTTTTTCCTTAAATGTAATTTGTTTGGGGAAAGTCAGACGATTTCTGCAATCTAGGGTTCACTCAGAACTTTTTTTTTGTTTGTCAATTATAGACTACTACATTTCCAAGAAAACTACAGGTCTGAAAAGTTTCAAAGCCTGTATTTCCTTACTGGATTTAAGATTTTAAATATTTGAATTAAAAAAAAAAAAATCACAAGGTTGTTGTACCAGGTTATCAGTTCTGTCTCAGTAGTTATACAATCATTTGACAACCAAACACACATACAGTATAAATATTTAAGAAAAAGTAAATTCCATTAAGCTGCAGTGTGATAGATGCAGTAGTAGGTACTTATCTTTGAAATATTAAACTCTAGACATTTATATCCATACAAAAAAAGAGTTTCCTGCCATTTGATGAGAATTATGTGCCTGGCACTAATAAAATATTAAACTCCAATTTAAAAGATAAGTATCTTACCCACTTTTTTCATAATAAAACATTTTACAGTGCATATGAGAGCTAATATGCATCAGAATTTCCATACAATACTGTATTTACAAACTTTTATGAAAGTTTTGTGTCTGCATTTATTAGTTGCTGCCTCTGTTTAAGCACTTATTATTTCATATAATGACATTGTGTGTTTCAATAATGCATGATAGAAGGTGTACAAACAGGCTTTATTTTTTGTAGAAGAGTTTTCTTTTGTTGCAGGCGACTGCTGCTAGTTAATTAAATGTAGATAGCCCCTGAAAATTGCATTATCCTTTTCTGTCCTTATTATATAAATTAATGTCAAACTGATGCAATGTTTCATGTTTAAAATAATAGATACATGTGTTAAAAATTATAGCCTGCAGTTTTCCTATTTGACAATACATTATTTTCAACTGGAAGTGTCAGTTTCTAACCTTCTGCCAAGAATATTTTGTAAAGGGCAGTAAGTAATAACTGTTAGTTATCAAGTATAGTGTCTTTTGAAATCTGAACAATACTCTATGTGCAGGAGAAGTCATAATACATAGTGTTTCCCTTTCAAAAATGATCTCCTAAAGCAAAGTGATCAACAGATGGTTACCTCTAAAAGGAAAAGAAGTTTGTTTGAATGAAGAAAAATCTCCTTTTCTCACAGATGCATTTCACAGCATTGCAGATTGCTTTGCCCTTACTTTTCTAGCTCTCTATGTAAAATGCAGATCATCAAAGCATTTGAGTTTATCTCACATGCCATCCTATGAAGCAGAAGCAGGGTGGCGCTTGTCCTTCTCCTACCAAACTACAGGATCACCCCACTTTGCTACCTCAATTCAACAGGTCCATATCGACTTCCTTGAAAAGCAGCTCTACGGTTAAGTTGTTTGTTTTTCCTTTTCCCATAATTACCCATTTTTACAAATTACAAAAATATTTCATTATAATCTTCTTGCCACGGCTTTCTGTATTGTGATCGATGTCAATAGACAACCCTCTTTTTTAATTACTGAACTGGGTGATTAGAGTTAATAAGCTATGAGATGTAAATGCTGCCATTTCAAATGAACAAGGAAACTCTTAAAAAAACCAAAGCGCTGAACTTGGCCACACTATACTGAGAGAGATGCAATATCAAGTGCTTTAGTGTACTCCTCGTAGTAAAGCAGAATGCATCTTATAAGAAGATAGAGCAGGAGGTTTCATTTTTTGTGATATTCTTCTAAAAGGTGCAGCTAAAAACTACCATATTTTCAGAGCGCAAAGTTCTTGTATTTATATTTTCCAACTAAAGAGACATTTGTGCTGTCATAAAAATACTTTATAAACAGACAGCTTTGGTTTCCACTTTTCTCCTGTAAAGGAAACCTTCCAGGCTTTCAAAGGCAGCAGATTTACACAAACCCATCCATTGATTTTTAAAAATGGTGATAGAAAAACAAGAAAAGCCTTCTTTCTATATGAAGTTTATATTGCTCATTTTAAATGTTATAAGCGTTAATACTGGATTAAGAACTAAGAAATAGCACTTCTGTAGAACGGGATATACACAATGGTATTAAAAAGAAATTTCCTTCCATATTAGAGTTCTTTATACTTCTACCTGCAAAGTCTGCTCGTGCAGATGGCTGCATTCACAAATGCGCTTGTGCAACAGTAATACCTTTCTGACCTTTTTTTAATGGGTTACATTTTGTTTTGAGTAAGACTTAGCTACTTGGGAGAGGAATGGATTTTTTAATTTGAAATGAACTTTCATTAATGCCCTTATATGCCTATTTTTAATCTCTTCAGAAGGTATCTGTTAATGTTATAGTGTTTTTGTAAACTCTTTAAAATAATAATAAAAAACCTTGTTATGATCACAAAGCTAGGAAAGTGGTGCCTAATTACGGCCTGGGTAAACTGCACTTAATATCTATCTGTTGTCAGCAAAGCAATTTGCCAGATGATATCTTTAAATCCTTTCCTCAAATTGTTTTCTGTACAAATTATTGTAAATGGTTATATTTAAGAGTCCATTCAAAAGAGCTGATGGTTTTGCCTTTAAAAAAAAAAATCAATTAGAGCTAAATCTGTGTTGCCGTGATCAGGATTTATTTGTTTTTTTCACAAAAGTCTCCATGATCAGTTTTCAGACAACCCCTAGCAACACAATATTTTGAAAGCAGCATGTGATGGTCGTCTGCGTTATTTTATTAGCATGGCTGACCAGCGCTCTTACAAGGTTATACAGCTGTTGCCCAGAGGCTTTTCTCCTCAGCCGCCCTCGTGCTGATGGCTGCGTCTTTGCTCCTCCCTTGTCTGCTCAAGAGAAAGCTCCTCTCTTACCAGAAACAAGCAAGCCAGCCTCGGGAAAGGGTTGGAGCGAGGTCCTCTCCTCTGCCATGGACCTAATATGCAGGGAGGCACAAAGACCAGTGCGTGTCCGTGTTGGTCGTGGTTCTTCTCTGCTCTTCTGCTGCAGTGGTCACCTTGTAGTTATTCCTCGCTTGCGCTGCCAGCACTGGGGCTTGAAGGCATGGGATAGGGGAGCATTGGTTGTCCTCAGGCTGCTTGAAAGGATGAGATGATGAGCATCCTGCCTTGGGTTTGCTGGTCCTTGGGTCATGCGTGTGGGGCGAGGCCAGTGTCCTGTTGTGGTCTTGGTTTCCCGTGGATCTGCAGTTCCCCTGGATAGAGGGAGATAGGAGTAAGTGCCTGGCAGTGCCTGGGCTGGTGGCATCTGTTTGTGATGGTTTTCGTAATTCTGGCTTCTCCCTGTAGACTGTATTTCTTCAGATCTCAAGGACTGTAGTGTCAGTCCTGAAATTGGGAAATTTTCATCTCTACCCTTCTTAAATCTTTCTGCAGTGAGAGATTTCAAGTCAAATGTGTTTCCGCACTCTTTTCCCGAGAAGGCAGATTTGCATATGCATTAGGTTCATTTTATCAGAATACACACACAGCAATGACACATCTCATTGACAATGTGCTGTCTGATGGATAACTCCATACAAAACACATATTTGAAAGGAAAATAGGAGGAGGAATAGTATTAAGAGACTGTACATAAGTGACATCATGTTTTGTGAAGATGAACTGCTGGAATGTCTTGCCCTACTTCATATTTTTGGATTATTCAAAGATTCAACAAGTGTCTTGCAAGTGTAAGAAATTCATTGCTGTACAGCATCACTCTACAGCAACTAGCAGGACAAAGTCTGTAGCCTGTAGCAGTGGCTGTAGCAGTGGCTTGCTTTGCTTATGAATTACTAAGAGAAAGGGGAAAAAAGTGACTTGAAGTCTTGTCTGTTCCTGCCAGCATTGATTGTTTTCAGTACCACATCTCCACATTGGATTAATTTCTCTCTTGCATCTAGGCAGTGCTGTATTTTTGGGTTTTTTTCAAAGTCTGTATTTCAAAGGAACGTTTAAACAGTAGAGTTTTGATTTCTCTCTCCTACGATGTGAGGAAACAACTATGTAGTGTTTGCACCTGGGAGTGCTGTTATGGCCCATCCATGCACCCTGCCTTTGCCAGGCTTAGTCCTACGTCGCCCTGCATGGAAGGAAAAACAAGGGGCACTGTGGTGTTAAAGGATGTCAAGGACAAAGATGTGGGAGATTTAAGATGCTGAAGTGCATGTGTTAGAGGTCCTGTGAGGAGGCTGTGGCACATGTGCACGACATGCCATTCTTCTCGCAGCCTTTCATAGGTCTCTTTTTACTTCTTTTCTTCTTTTCTCTGATTGCAGCAATTATAAATATCTTAATATATATGTAGCTCTGATTCAAGTTTTCTCTGTAGGCAAGTGTGGAGGAAAAAAAACACTATGTAATTTAAAAGGAAAGTATAAATAAGTTGTAGTGGTATTTCTAGGAGCTGACATATTGCTTCTCAAATTTACTTCTTCTCCAAAGAATGCAAAAAAGCAGCAACATCTCCAAAGCAAAGAGCTTCAGTGCAGAAAAGTTGTGGCACAAAGCTCAGTCATCCTTTTAGCTTTTTGGTTTGTTTGTTTTCCCTATAATAAAATAGGATACTTAGGGGTTACATTTGTAATTGCTGTTATTTAACAACAGCTCTGCCTTTGTACTCACTGATGCTGGTGTGAAGTTCACACAGAAACGCGCTCCAGTGCAATTGGGAGCACAAAACACTTGTAATCTGCCTTAGCTCTTTGGGTTAAGCCACTCAGTACAATATGCATTATCTTTAAATTCCTCTGTCAGTTTTTCCATTTGTAAAATAGGGCAGTAATACTGTCTTTGTACCTGCCAGGAGGGTCTTCGAAGGGCCTGCTAAGGATCTGTCAATGAGGCGCTTTGGAAAACCCGTGGAAGGGAATTATGAATTACGTGCTCTCTTCCTGACCCTCTCTAGCACACATCCATGAAATCCCTTAGTAATAAGGTACTGGCACTGTAATTTTACAATATCTTGGCATTCTTTATGCAAATCTATGTGCTTAGACATTCAGTTACCAATATGTTTATGGGGTGACCTGGTTTTCTTGAAAAAGTTGGCTGGTGGTCCGCTCAGCAGGCAGGTTGTGGCAATCATAACCTCAACTTTTTTTTACAGATGGGCAGAAACAGGGGCTTGCCCAAAATGAATTAAGGCTGCAGTATTGGCTGTGAATTGTAACATATCTAATTCTTGGATGCTATGCAAAGCCCTCTGAGCCCATTAGGGATCTGGGGGGCTTCCAAGCTGAGGCAAGAGCTGCTGGTAGCACAGCGCTCCTTGCGCTCTGTCCCTGGGGAGCTGGGAGGGAATGAATCTCACATGAGATTTGGCCACATTGCTCAATATGCTGCTGAGGAGGGCTGCAATGGTGGTGAGCGTCTGAGCAGCTACAGAGCTTTAATCAGGACTTACTGTCCTGTTCGTTTGTTGTCAACAGCATGGAGAACATGCTCGCGCCAGCATGGGACTCGGCGTCATCATGAACGTGTCTCCAAGGATGAGTTGTGATCGAGTCCTCCATAGCTGATGCCAGTGCTGAGCACCTCTCCTGATCAGCTGCGTAAGGGCTCGTGTGGTGCTCTGCAAGAAGAGCAGAGCAAAATTGTTCATTCGAGCCGGTTTTTGTCTTGGTGTGTGTAGAAAAACAGAGAATCAGGGTGCTAAAATGTTTTTAAATTCTCTTTGGCTGAGTAAAATTGTTCACATAGAGGAAGAAAATATAACAAAAATATCCAGAAAATTCCTGAGTGTTTCCCCTTAGCATTTCCTGAGTATGACATGTCACTATTTTTATTCATAGCATTTCATTTTGATGTTTTCAAAATAGAAAACATGTTTTTTTTCACTGGATTTTGTTTTGAATTTTCATTCAATTTTATTTTTTTCAGTGTTTATTTTTTCATTTGCTTTTAATCTAAATGAAAACAGTTTGAAGCAAATAAAACATTTTCATCCTGAAGGGATTTCTTTTTTTAATCTTCCAGTTTCCCAACAATTTCAGGGAAAAAGATCTTTTCTCAAATGCAGTTAAGTTCTTTTGTTCCAGATCTGTCACTGACCAGGAAAACCCCATTTCAAGTATGTTTCTGCATAAGTTTGGCCAACAACCACTCAGTGATGAGAACCATTGTATGCAAATGTATGCAGTGGGCATGTGTGCAAAATTAACTTTTGCTGCACAAAGGTACTGGAGCAGGACTAAGCAGGACTAATCCTAGGTTACACTGCCCTAGAGAAGGGAACAGATGGGGCCACCAAAGGCTCTATCTCGGACTTTGGTATCCAAGCAAGAAGTAGAGGTGCTTCAAATCTGCTTTGGCAAACTGAACTTTTCCAGTTTTTCCTTGCAGGTGTTGCTATTGCCAAATCTGGATGCAATGAGCAGAGCCAGGCTCCTGAGACACCTGCCCTTCTGCACTGAGATTTCCCAGGGAGCGAAATCAGACCATCTCCACATCTCTCCGAAGATACAGCCTTGATTTACACGTGATGTTATTATTTATCTTCCAGTTCAATACTTTTTCAAAAGGCTGTATGTGACTTCCCCTTGGTCTCTTTTCTGTAGGCAGTACTTGAGTATAGGGTAATTCTCCATGCAATAGATGATATTGAGAAATAGAATTGGTTCACAGAGGGAATCTGAATCTCATCAACTAAAGGTTTAGATGTTTAATTTCTGCTTGTCTGAGATACTTGTAGGTGACTGGCTTTGCCGGGCTGAGTTATCCAGGAAATCAGTTGGGCATTTATGGGTGTCCTTACACTGGAAAAGATGCCAAAATGGTCATATTACCTATATTCCCTTAAAGTCTAGCATACTTTGTGGTTAACTTGCACAGTGTTGGTGATCATGAGGATTTACATAATTGTTTGGCAGCCATCTTCTCTATTTGTGTATCTTACTCTTGATATTCATAGCATTAAATCAGATTATTCAGCTAAAAAAAAATCCTGCAATCAATCACTGATACAGTCTATAAAATGTCTCCGTCTCTAGTCATTATAGTCTTTTTTTTTTCTTTTTTTTTTTCCTCCCCTCCTTCGGAGAGATTTGGGATGACTCAATTTCTCTAATCTTGTAGCATTCCTTCTGTCTTTAGAGGGGAATTTGTAATTGTTGAATTATTCTTGGCCATCCTTCACTCGGAATTTATGTTGTAATTTCAGCAAAAGCCAGACCTTGTACGGCAGTTTTCATCTTTTTCAAGGCTGCTTCTATTTCTTGAAATGCTGGAGGGTTTCCAATTATTCCTTCTGGTCGCTTTGGATGTGAATTGTAACAGATCATCCCAGAGTCGTGGTTCAACATTGTTAAACTTATCAATATAAATATAATGTTAAACTCTTTTTAGATAATTGGGGCTAGGTGTGAAAATGTGAACAATTTATGCATATAAGTTGGTCTTACCCTTCTCTTTCTGTATCAGAAAGAAGCTCACTAGGAAGGAGTGTCTTGTTAGGGCTTCTCCTGTCCCTGTTTGATTAAGTTGTTATATCACATTTCAATACCTGCTTAACCAGGTAGCCAGTTAACTATGCAAGCAGAATTCATTAAGGCCAGCAGAAGTCTCTGGGCAGGAGTGACATGGCAAAAGGTAGGTTTGATATAACAACTGCTGTTCTATGGAACAGTGAAGCTTTCGGGATCTACGTAGTGAAAGTGAGCTCATTTGCAAGTGAGGTTGAAAGTGAGCAGAGGCAGGAGCAGGATGCCCTTCTGCATCCCCTTTCTTGTCTATTCCCATGCACAAGAATTGCCTTTGATAGCCCCATGAAGGAGGGCAGTTTCAGAAGAGTGCTGAAAATATCGCCCTACTGGTGTCTGTCCCTCTTGCAGCTGCTACGTGCCATAGTGCTTCTTAAAGTAGTGTGTATTTTTTAATTTTGTGTTTATTATATTCATAGATGGATCGTTTGTAGCCCATCATCTTGATGAAGTGAAGTTTAAAAAGATACTGGGAGTGTGTTTTAGGACTGCACTGTAGATCTAGGGAGAGGACTTATCCAGCCTGCTCCAGCCCTGGTGATCCATTACTGATGTTGGCCACAGCAGCACATTGGGGAGCTCGCTCCAGCCCGGAGAACACGGCAGTCGGGACACTCACACAGCACTGGTGAGCAGCCAACAACGGGAATGCCGTGGGGGAAACCCGTTGTGGGGAACGGCGAGGAAGGAGAGAAGGATCTACCTGGTAAGTGATACTTTGAGAAATATTGTAAGAAAGAATCCCTGAAAGAGCCAACTGATGCTGAAGGTTAGAGCAGGTGAAGTTTTGCATTCAGAAACTTGATTTCTGAGTCTGTTTAGCCAATGTATCCAAAGGGAAAGACAATCGCACTGAGAAACTTCTCCTGCTAACCCAGTAGCTGCTTCTCATATCCAGATGGTGAATATATTTAAAATTGTTCTTTCTCTATGATGTCTGCAGTTTTGATTTATTATATTAAACAACACAATCTTAATATTAAATGCTATAGGCTAAAGCTGGATTACAGAAGAGAGGATGTTCCCTATTACTAAACATGGAAACCCCACATTAAAAGAGACATCACAGAATAGTGCAAATACTACTTACAGTAGAATCACAGCAGTATTTTGGTGTCCTGTTGAAAGACTCCTTTTATTCCTTTGGAGAGAAGTGGGGCTGAACTTGCATCTTGATTCTAAATCAGCTGTCAAAAAAATACTAAATAGATCTTATCTTCAAACTCTCTCGTTCTTTTAGACAAGCTCTGTTAAGAAGTTAGCATACTTTAATGAGTCTGTGTGTCATTACCTACTCCCCACTAATAGTCTTTTTTTTGGCAAAGAAAGAGGGTTGTTTGGAAATGATGATTACAACCAGAGATGTTCTGGTGAGTATGGCGAGATTGAGGACTACAATTCTGCAAGAGCAGAATGGCTGTTTACATAGCTTTATTTGTATAAATGATCCCATGCCGAAGCAATTTCAGCATCAACACTGTGCATGCTTCATACACGCCTAAGCCCAGGGGCATGGTTTCAAAGTCAAGATTTCATTTTGGGTTGCGTATTTGGCCCATGCAGTTTAAGAAAACAGAGAGCCTGGTGATATGCGTTTAATAGCAATATAAAAATAAAAACCAATAAAAATAATGAGAATTATATTTCTATTGGGAGAACATTAAAGTCATAATGGTGCAAATGGGCTTTGGATAATTGATAATACTGATGCAGAAAATTATTTTCAGTTCCCCCTCCTTTGCAGTAAAATACAGCTGTTTTTGGAGAGGGGGAATGAGATTTTTTTTTTTCTCCTTCTTTTGGTGAACAATAAGCGGGCTTTGACCAGCCTCTCTGGGAGAGCCCCAAAAGCATCCTGAAAATGAATGTGTGAGTCAGCTGCATTGGCATCTAGAGCAGCCGTGTGACTGGCTCCACCTGGGGAATGGTGGGATGGAGGAAGTATTTCACCTCTTGGCTACAACACTGCTGATCGCTGCAAACGCAAGTAGAGGATAATCATTCTTAATCTGTGGTTTTGCAGAGCCAGAGTCTCGCTGCTGCTGCGGCGGTGCTGCTAGAGCAGGGCAGCAGGCGCCGCGGCTCCCTCAGCCGATCTGCATCCAGCCCCGGTGCCTCCGTCTCCCTGCAGTGACATGTGGCCTGGGGTAGGACAACACAGGCTTGTCCCACTTCTCCTGTGCCTACCACCCTAGCAGTGGGGTTCATCTGCTTAGCACCGCAGCAGCTGCTCAGAACGGCTCCGCTGAAGGGGCTGCGGTAGAGTGAAGGATGCCTTGGGTGCTAGCTGGCATCCTGAGTGTTAGCCTGTCATTTGCTGAGTTATTGGCCTGTTGACTGGCAGTCATCAGTGCAGGTTAGTGAGGCTCTGCCCTACGTGGCATCTTCATTTGCAAAATAAAGATTATTTGGACTTAAGGTAGGTGAAGTAGTTGGGTTCTGCATATTTTCAGCCTTATATGAGACCCATCCTATTATATATTCGCTGGGGTCCAGCTGCCTTAGTTATAAAGCACCAAAATGCAAGGTGACAAGCTAGACTATGAAAGCATGATCTGAAGTTTATTTTATGAAAATGGAAGATTTTTGCACTCTGAGGATAATTGTAGACTGAAGCAGACAAGCACTTACCCAGCCTCAGAGTGACAGACACGAGAGCAGGTGGTCCAAAGCAGTGAACGTCTCCTAAACAAAATGGTCAGACCATGGTCTCCTCCTGTCCAGCTGTGCTGCCCTGCTACTGAAAGCGTGATGGACACTGCTCTGTCTAAAGACTCACCATATTGTATTTAATGCGGCTTCTTTAGATGAAGTCATCCCAAAATATTCTATTTTGTCCAACAAAGCAGAAGAAAATAAGTCTACAAAGCTAATATAAAAAACACAGACCTGGAATTTGATAAATCTATTTTTGTTTCTAGTGTTGGAATAGAAACCTTGTAATTTCTTGTAATAGTTATTTATGCTGTCTGTGCTTTGGTTTCCTCAGCTTGTAAAAGGGATACCTTTATTTAGTTGCCTGAATTGTTGCAGTGAAGCTAAAATAATGTAATATTTATGAAGTATTTTCAGATCATTGGGTAGAAGACAATTTGGAAACCTCTTCTATTATGCTGGATCTTAACTGAATCTCGAGTTACTGTCAAAGGATGTCTCTTCATATTTTAAACAAGGAAGGGGCTTATGTTTATGTGTTTATGAATCAGCCTGTATTAGGTTGGTTGATAATTGAACAAGTTAGAGAAGACTGGAGTCACAGGCACCAGTCATAAATAGGGTAATCAACAGTGTCCTTGCAAGTGTCACTGTAATGGTGACTTGTGACATTTTGCTGGGGTTTGGGTTTTTATTTCAGCAGTGCAGATGGATGAAGATTAAATGTTCTATCTACTGTGTTTTAGCTATTAAACGTCTGTTGTGCTAATCATTTAAGCCTTGGTTCAACAGCGGATGAACATGGCTCTTAGAAAGGAGAGGAGAGATTGGCTGTGCGTGGCTGCATGTCTACTCACCATCCTTTTATGGCCTATTCATGGGATTAGGTCAGCATTAGTAAAGAGATACCAGTAGATAAGGTAAAGTACACTAATTTTTAAAGTACACATCCTTTGAGATGGAGCTTGTGCTGGGTATGTTATCAGTCATACCATGGTAGTTCTCTCTTTGCCATGTCTGCTGCTATTGCACGCATTATTGCTGCAAATCTATCTTTTGTGGCCCGAACTGAGAAACATTCTGTATGTGCCGCATATCTGTGAGCTTTTGTCCTAGAGTATGTGCAATGTCACAATTCAGACCAAGCCATGAAAAGGAAAGAGAGTTGAACGCTGCCACATTAAGATATCCAGCGATTTACTGAGATCCGTTTTCTCTTTCCAGTTTCCAGCCCAGCTGCTCAGGCAAACTCAGCACTGCTGTTGTTAACAAGCCATGTATGCTCAACGTACAGAGCAAAGCCACTGCAAAGGGGGAACCCTGCAGCATCTCCCGTGGACTGAGCCGTGCCCAGCGCTCCCGAGGTGGAGCCGAGGCCGTGTCGTGGACTCAAAGTGACAACGAGTGTGGGTGACACATGAAGCAAGGCGTTTAACAGGCAAGGAGCGATCTGTGCTGGAATCGTGTTGCGCTGTTATCTGCCTCTGTTGGCTGCAGCATGCGACTGTATTAAAGTGAATGATGAAATTATGTGCAGACATTTTTGTAAACAGAAGTCAGTTACGAAGAGCTTCCAGCTGTATGTTTAATGTATTCCTATTTTGTTATGGTGTCTACTAGATGTACGTGTTCCTGACTAAATGGTTAAAAACGCTGGGATCTGTACAGAACTATACTGTGCTCTTTTTTTTTTTCCAAATGTGTCAGTGTTGATAACAAAAAAATGAAATACTACAATCTAATCAACAGTGCTTTTATGGACATATGAACATAGACTTTTAACATTTGGATAGCTCTACTGTTTGTAGACATAAAAATAAATGGCCCTAAAATTATTTTAGGATTGTAGGTTTAATATAGGGAACTAGATAAAGCTATGAAAACAAATCAGAGTAGAATTATTTCTGGCATCACATCTGCCAAACTCATCAAGGAACAGATATTTTACATGCCTGTTTCATGTGGTTCAGGGAGGCAGCACTCTGCCCCGCTGGATTGGTCAGGTGAATTCACAAAATTTATCTCCTTGGCTGTCTCTTTCCTGATATCTTACTTTATGGCCTACAGCCCTACTATTTTGCTTTAAGATCTTATCAGAGTCTCAAACTAAACTGTATCCAGAATGGCCAACACTTAAACCCTTCAAGTGCAGGAGCAGGAAATATCACTGGAGAATAGGTAGGTATCACTCTTCTTTCAGAGTTTGTAGTGGACAAGTGCTCCATCACACTGTTATCAGACACTGTATGTTATTGGAACTTCCTAGGGTTGGTATATAAAGCTAAAAGGCTTTTTGCCTCTCAAAGATACATGGTGAGCTTTTATAAAGAAAGCAACTCAACATATTGTATTAGCTTTATCAGGAAGTCTTAATTTATCTTTTTCTACCTATTATTTCTACATTTTGATGGCATATGGTAATAAACTTCCCTTTCTGTGTTAAGCACTACCTACAGTACAGTGTTGTACTGAGACCTTGATGTCGTGAACTTCTTTGGTGAGTACATCTGTGGTTGTCAGAGGAGTCAAACTTACCATCCATAGAAAGCCAGATTCAGAAAATAATGACTGCCCACAGTCCGTTTTAGGACTATGCATTAAGTTCAATTCACTGAAGTACTGCCACAGATGACAGAGAGAAGTCTGCAAAAAGACCAAAGCTACAAACATATGGGTTTAAGCTTCTGATCATTAACATTATCCTCCTAGTGCAGAATTTTTATGTTTGTTGTCACTCAGTGGGATAATATTGTGCATTATTTGCTCTTTGTTTTCTTCTTTCACCATCTTTTCTGTGTTTCTGGTGCCTTTTTTTTCTTTTCCTTCTTTTCTTCTGTTTTTTTTTCTTTTACATTTCCTCCAAGAAAAAAAAAAAATCTGATTCCTCTTGGGAGAATCAACTCTTCACTTCCTATCTGTTAAGATTATTAGCAATTAAATAGCTAATGTTAACATGTATAAAGTGATAATTGACCCTAATTACATGAAAGAGGCTACAGGAAGGGTGAAAAAATCAGTTTCTCACAGTTACTGTCATAAGAATTTGTTTTCACAGGCACAAAAGCCCAGCAGTATCCATTTATAGCAAGGTAATGTAGAGTGATTTCTCTTCTCTCTTGCATAGATGAGAATTTTGACTTTTTAAAATAAGAATTCAGGTTATGAAAAGTTTTAAGGCTGTAAATATATTGAATGGACCTAAACAGGTCCAATACTTCAAACTTGCTATATACAGGGAGGGGAGCGTGGTTGCCATTAAATATTTGCCTTTGAAATAACCAGAAATTAGATTTCTGATCTAATGTGATCCCTAGCTCACAGGAGGAGACAGGAAGAGCGGTTTATAACTTCACAATGCCAAACTTTTATGCTTCTGTCCAGAGCTGGGCACCTGGGATGTTGGGTACCTGCAACCACAATGTTCAGCATACTGTCCCCGATTCAGAGACGCCAGGAGTAGGACAGAAAGACTTTGCTGCTGTCTGGAGAAAAACATCTTCACTCTTGTTCCTTGTATTATTAGCCTATGAAAATTTATATATCTAAAACTTATGCGTCCAAAATGAAGCTGGACCAAATCTTACTCCCCTTGAATTTGGCGGACTTACTAGGGTGAGTAAAGTGAATCAATATGCAATGCTGTATGAATGTAATATATGTAAGCTAGACTGCATTTTTAATCAGCTATATATTTATTGTAGTGAAGAGTAACAAATTACAGTACCACTGGCACACAAAAGCTTATGGCATTCCATTATTCTTAATTAATAGGTAAGTGCAACCCTTTTTTATTTATACTGGAGAAGATCTTGTTACTAATTTGGTTGCAAATGTATCTGTAAAAAGGAAAAAAAATGTATATCTATTTATTTTGCTAGTTTAATAATAGAGCACTCATTCTTTCCTTTTAGTTTTCTGATCATTACTTAGTTTGTAGTCAAATATTAGCATGGTTTTTTTTCTTTTTATATATATATATATTTCAGGGATGTCTGTCTTGTAATAAGGAAGATAAATATGTGTTTGGAACAAACAAACAAATAAAAAAAGAGAAAGAAGCATCTGGACTATTAAAGAACATTGGAAGTGATAATGTAATCCTTATTCGTGGATTCTTTTACCAAGAATCTGTTTCACAAATCTATCAGAAGAAATATCAGTAGACTATAATGAGACAAGAATAAATGCAGATAATATTTACATATCGCTAACCTGTTCAGTTCTCTTCCCCTCCTTTCATATTGGTAGATGGGCACTGGTAAACCTGCAAGACCACTTATGATTGTGGGAAAGTGAAATCAACTGTGTCAAGTAATTTTTATGGTTTAATGGAATTTGGCCATTCCTCTATTAGTAATTGCATTCTTCCTATACTTTCTATATTAGGATCTCAAAACTCTTGGGAAAAATTAAACTGGGCTTTAAAAGCAGAAAATTATATTTAGTATCTTGAATTTTGATTTAGCCTTCTAAATAGAAAGCGCAACTCCTACGTGATATCAGAATGAGGGACTTTTCAACCTGCTTCACTAGGAGATACAAGATTTGCAAGCTTGTCTTCAAGATACAATTTTAGGCTGACACTAGAGTCACACACTGCTACTAAATGTTTTCCTCACCCCTTTGTTTTGTCCATTCACTCCTCGCCTTTCTTCTGTGTTCAAGTGTCTGTCAGTGTGTCGGTGTAGGAGAAAATCAGAGGGAATTTAGCTGGCAGCTATGAAGTGAGAGCTAGAGTAACGGGGAGTTGGAAAACTGGAGCCAAAAGTTAAGAAGAAAGGTGCTTCGCTGACTGTTGATGCTGTACCAGCCACTTCTTCAAAGACTAAATGCTCTAAATGTTCCTTATGCTGCTCACTAGAGGGAAGAAGATGTGGTGCCCAGTGATATTTTCCAGAAAAATTGCAAAATCAGCTAGGAAGCTCTTACCTCCTTAAATAAAATCTTTCATCACAATAGGAGCCAAATGGCCCATCCATCTCTTCATATTTCCCAGCACGATGTTCAGGAGAACAGGATGAACTCCCCACTGTTTTCTAGCAGCTGGAGAGTTAGTCTAATTACATATTTTGTTGCTTTTATGACCTTCTGACAACTGCCGTAATATGTTTGGGATGTTATTTGCTGATTAATGTTTGCTTGTGATAAGGGAACTTCATGTACAAAACTGCAATATTTGAGTAAATAAAGTCAGTTGGGTTCAGAATTATTTTAATACAGATGTAGTTGTTTCACTAGAATTATTTTCTTTACGCTTAATCAAGAATGCTTTCTTCTTCACCACTGTTGGCATATGTTGCACTCTTGTCAACTGAAATAGGTTTTTGACAGGCTAGATTACGATAAGTCATAACCATTTATTAAGCTGCTTGAAATTTCTGACCTTTTTCTGCAAGCATATCTAATAATGTTGATTAAAAACAGTGTAGATGTTCCCATTAACTTCAAATGGACGCTGTAAACACAGGACTTTGTAATACCTAGAAGTGCTTCAGTATGTCGTGTTACAGTGTCTTGGCACCTCCTACCCTGCTCCATGCCTGATGAAATTCTACTGTTGTTCTCACAGAAGCCTCTGCAGAGAGAGAACTGAAGTTTCAGAGTGGGGAAATGGCAGTAAATTTAATAAGTTAATAATTTAAATCTGGCTGAGAGACAGTAATCTCACTCTCCTGAGTATTTCCTAATCTATCTGACAGTGTTCACAGAAGAAAGAGCATCTAACTTCTGTTTCAACATGAGCCACTTTGACATTGCCAACTAAAACATGAGCCATGTCTCCACTGCATCTGACTCCTCAGGTTGCTCGTGGTGGAGGACATCTGTCACCTTCCAGACAGCAGTACAGCTGGCTGAATCTTCTTTTGCCCAAATGGATGGCATTCAGGACCACAACATTCCCCTGTCCCACAAGGACATGTGCCTTCCTGGCTGTGTAATATGTGTTGTCCATCGCTCAGCGAGTATCGTACCAGGGACTGGGAAAGCTGTGGCTAATGCAGGCAGGAGCTTTAAAGAACATAAGTCTTCATTAGCTCTGTTGCTCATGTAATGTATGTTTTATACATTTTTTTTATGTGTTGCCATGTTTTTGGTGTCTTGCTTTCCAGTAAGACACTAAGCGTAGAAGTATGTGTGTGTGTGTGTATGATCTTACCCAGTG
>JAVCKT010006248.1:0-24309 GCA_032273925.1 Rhynchotus rufescens | reverse complement strand
AAACAATAAAAAGATTCATTCTGAAGTTTTCTGTCTTGCCAGACAATTTCAATTAGATCAGAATTTCTTCCTGTCTGGTGGCAGAGTTCCTGGAATTTTCTATATGTCAAAAAAAAAAAAAATATATATATATATAGCTAGCAGCAGAAGCCCCAAATCTTCTGCTGTATCATACTTGATTCTGGGAGATAGGAATACATTCTGTTAATGTGACTAATGACTGATGAGGCAATCCTATAAGTGAGCAGAGTATAATTATAGTTACACACTGACAAGCACTTTCAGTGCTACATATGTTAGTTTTTGATAAACTAAAATTTAGATTTCTCATTAGGCACATTGCACTGTAGCATAGAAAAGTTTGTGATGTTTTTTCCAGCTTATTGAATTTTCCACCACATATGAAGTAGCAAAATGATCAAGCAGTTTAAAGTAATGGAACTACAGAGCAGAACATCTGGTATTAACTCATGGAATCTAAAAGGAGCAAAGGAGGCTAACCAAAAATGTGTAAGTTAAATGATAAGCAGTGTCACAAGCTGTTGTTAAGATCAGTAGCCCTCGGTTAATATACCATAAGATGCTTTGTAGTCTTTAGGTTCTCTTGAAAGCTTTTTTGGTGTAAAAATAGAATACTATTCACCAGCAACAGCCTCTTACACCTTTTGCTCACTGAAAGTTGCATTACTGACATAAAAGTGAATTTCTGCCATTTCCTCAAACGCTGCCACTTCAGCAGTGCTGGAGTTGAGAGCACCATTAGATCCTTTTTGGAAGACATTTAGCAGGACTGCATGACAGCGGCCGGCCTGACTGTCCTTTGGAAGAAAGAAACAGTGTGATGCTCCTTGAATGCCTCGGCAGGGTCTGGGGGCTCTGAAAGATCTCTGGCACTTCAGAAAAGTCGTGAGTGTTCTCCATTTGCTTCCCAGAAGGGATCACAGAGGTGAGCATGGAGAGCACTGAATGGAGACATTTTCTCCATCACAGTGCAGGGACTTGTCCTCTGCCAACAGGCAAGTGAGAAGCTACGGCTTCCAGAATCAGGTTTTGCTGGGGCTTGTAAATTACAAAGTTTCCGGTGTCTGTACCAGTAGTAGAAGCCAAATCTTATTTTTCTGAGGATGGTTAAAGCTGTCTTATCATTTCTATAGTCACTTATCAGAAAACATAGTGAATTTTGGATGTATCTATTTAGCTTTTTATTATTATCATTATTATTATTATTATTATTTTGTCCAACTCTACAGTAAAATACATTTAAATGCACTAGAATTTGTCAATGGCTTTCAAAACAGCCTCCACAGACAATGAAACACTGTGTCTTTGTACAGAAGTGGCACTGAGAAGAAGAAATTAAATAACTTGTTCAAGGTCACAGGGAAGTTTGAGACAGTGCCCACCACTCCCATCCATGGACTTTTGTTACTTACTTTAAAAACTCTGCGGGACAGAGGAGCTGTCACTATAGCAATTGCCATATTCTTCTGTCTGACTTCTGGTTGAGAGAAGCTCCAAAATGTTTTCTGTGTAGATCAAGGATCTGAGATGGGTTTTAGTGAGGGCTGAAGACTCAAGAGGGAGTTAAAGCTCAAACTGTCGGGTCATGGATAGATCATCATAGTCAACCTGATAAACATGCACATTTCTGATGCGAAGATTATTTCTTCTGGGTCTATAGCATTAGGTCTCATTGTAATAAGATTTACTACAAGTAAATAAAGTTTTTACTATAAAAGTAAAAATTGTAGAGGAGCTTTCTTTCCAGAGAGTCTAAGAGTCTTTGCTAAGTAACATCATCATAAGAACATATTCGGACAGAAAATAATACAGTCCATTCCTTGCTGTTGATTGACACAATACCCAAAGAGGGCTAATACTAGAATGTAAACCTAATACTAGAATGTAAACCTATTTACTAGTGTAAATAGTTTTGAATTGTAATGGAAGAAGTGTAGAAAGAAACTAATAGATTATTTGCTGCACATAGCATGGCTGAAATCCATGTAGTTTGTTCATTACTTTTACAAATAGAGAATTATGACATGTTAACATGATAGTATCATGCAAGTATGTGTACATACGTATATACATATATTAGTGTACAGAAAGTATGATTTTAAATACAAAGAATCTGATCCTCCAAAGTGATTTCAGAGTACAGAGAAGTGAAAAAATATCATCAAAGGAACTGTTCATTATTGTCCTTACAAAGTTTTCAAATGCAGTGAGAATTTTTATTTTTAACCTTGCACAGTGACTTCTGTTACTAACAATTTATGTGGAGAGATTTCTTTAATTCTTCTGAGTATTATTAGGATGCTCAAAAAGCAAGCACATTTTCCCTAGTGTAATCAGACTGAAATAAACTGGAGGAATGCCAGGTTTATTTCTGAATGCACCTCAAGTTTAGAATATCAGTGAAAATGAAGAACAATTTTGTCCCTTGGTTTTGTATTTTTGATGTTTGAGACTAGGAGATGTAAACCAGACAAAGCTGCAAATGATGGAGAGCAACTGCTTTACATACTGATGGGGAAAAGATGTTGTTGTTAATGTCGGTGAAGCATTAATACTTTAAACAATTATAGCTTTACCCTTTCTATTGGGAATCAAGCAAGAATAGCTATTCTATCTTTGTTCCTATCTCTTGGAATAAATATCTATTTGCTTTAAAACTAGTCTTTGACTCCAGGGTTGCTAAGCAGTTGTTCAGAAGACAAATATTCAGACATCCTCATCTCTGGTTCCTGGGATTTAGCTATATAGGTGATTTATTTCTGTTTGCTAATTGCAAAATAACAGATATTTTAATTTGGGATGCTTTTTAGTAACAATCTGGCAGTCCTCTGAGGAACAGTAGATAACCTTCTATGTCCTGTGGAGGGATTAGCAAATGTTTCTTTGGGAATTTAATAATTATGTTACTGTAAATGAGTCCAGTAGCAGCCTATCCAAAAAAACAAGAGGTTAGGGATTTAGAAAGAAATACAAAGCTATTGCTTTTGGCTATTAATTATACTCAACAATCTCATATTTAAACTTATAATGTTTTAAGGTTTTTAATATTTCGTGAAGGAAAACATTAACCATTAAGAAAATATTTCTACATTCATTTTTAAAGATGAGGATCTAGTTGTATTTGATTTTTTTTTCCTTTTAAGAATTATCTGCTGTAAGCCAGTACACTAGTTATAGTTTAAGTGATATGTGGCTAAGAAGATCATGGATAACATTTCAGATTAATATTGATGACTATTGTGAATATAGGGCACCAGTGTAGGAGAGAGAGGCTAACTAAACTAAAGACAAAATGGAGAAGATTGTAAGAAAGCTTTTAAACTGAGGAACTGTAGAAAGCTGAAAGATACAGAGGAGAATGTGGCTTGGGATGATATTTATAAGGCTGAGGACAATCAAATCCTCTATCCTAAGTGAAGTGCAGAATGAAGCAGAGAGGAAATAAAACCACGCAGATGGTCTCTTAAAGAGGGTGTCAGGTACCCACTAGATGAGAACAGATGTGAAATGCAATCTAGCTCCAGTTCTACTGGAATATTGGTGGAAAGAAGTCAATATATGTAATATTGTAGTATCAGAAAACAAAACATATAGGCAAGATAAAGCAAACACTACCACTATTCAATTATACCATATTTTGTGGAGTTTCAGTTTAAATCAAATTAACGTACTAACCAGCAAGCTGAATAGTAGACTTTTGTCAGAATAACGTAGGTTTATTAGACAGGATAAGAAAAAAACAAAGCCCCCCAAAATGCTGCTTGAGTAAACAGCTAAGAGGTTTTATCCTCAATATCTGGAAACCTGGCGCTTATTTGACCAAATGTAGATGTCTACATTTGAGCTTACTATTTAGACCTCACTTGCAATTAACTGAGAGAAATGGGTACTCCCAGGGGAGTAATCCATCTTGTTTTAATGTAGAAATAAAGTAAGTCACATGAATTGTGTCCTGAAGATGACTTTCTTCTCTCTGTTCACAATAAAGGGAGTATAAGGTGACTTTGAGATACAGTCTTCTACAAAGTACCCAATATGAGTGATATCTACAACTGGAATCAAAGTAGGCCATACATTTCAAAGTTAAGTTATTAAAAAGGCAGAAGAAACAACAAAGAAAACAGCTTCTCTTCTCTTTTCAAGTATTTAAAGAGCTCTATGGAGACTTGAAGAATTTTTAAGAAATAAAAGGTTTGGGGATATAGTAGAAAAACACATGGTCAGTTAGAGGCTAAAGGAAGATGTGTGGTAGTAACAAACTTAAGTGAAGTAGAATATTGTTTATTTTATCTGAGTTCTTAGTAACGAGGGACAAACATTGATTTCATTTCAGGAAAAATAATCTAAAAAAAATCAATATACCTGCATTTTGTTCACATTGCAATCATTCAGTATGTTACTCAAATACATAACCTGGCATAAACTAGCATAACGAGTGTTTAGATTAGGAAGAAATAAGTAAGGGGAAGGAAAAAAGAAAGAGATGAAGTAAAAAGAATGAGATGCAAAGCTTGAAAGAATTTACCATGTGGAATAACTTCATAATAGCTTCAGTTAAGTCCCAAAGGAGCAAGCTTTCATTGGACAAAAGAGTACAAGCATATTAAAAATTAATATTTCTGTGTAATTTGAAATCCATGCTGTCTGAATTATTATGTATCAAATTAGGTTGCTATGAACAATAACAAAATGGGTGACTGCAAATAAATGTTCTAGGTTTTTTAAATTTGCATTATTATAGTTAGTAAACTACTGTGCAATTTCTACATGACCTAAATCAGTTATGCAGAATAATATGCCTTTCTATTAATTTTCACTTAAAAATAATTTAATAACTATTACAGCAAACAAATAATGGAATTACTTTTATTGCACATCTTTTCAGTGTGGAAAAGAGACCCTTCTCAGTAGGTTTTACATGGATTTCAATTACATGTGTTGTAATCATGAGCAGAGTTTCTGAACCTTTACTTAGTCGGAAACTAATAGCTGTAGACAGAATGGGCTTAGATCTCCACAGTGTTGACTTCTGCATCAATTAGCTGAAAGAGAGTATAACCAATATCCGCAGACAATTTAGCACTAATGAAAGAACACTGAAAACATAGATAGGCAAACAGACACTTGGAGTTAATTACTGAAAAAAAATTCAATTTAAATGAGCTACAGAATGCTATCCTTTGGACTTTCAAACTCCTTTGGAATGAAAGAAATAGATTTCACCTGTAATCACCTTGCTCCAAAGATTTTCATGATCTCTGCACATCTCTCTCTTCCACCCATGTAAAGTTCTTTTTTTGAAGCAGTCCAACCTCTGCTTTCTTGTGTCATCTCTACAGGTTCAGGGCTATGTTTACCTACCAGCAGTATTCCTGACTGATAGTACAATTGGCTGGTGCGCTTTTTGGTGTCTCTTTTTCCTGTTTGTTCAGTTCATTTTTTATTGAACACTTAGATTTTTTAAGTAGTGGCTCCTAGGCCTTTCCAAAGACAGAGCTCTCCATTAGGTCTGATCTCAGGTCTCAGCACTTGACATTTCTGTCTTTTCTTCTCATGCTTGATATCCTTCAACTGTCTGCATCACGTCCCCCTTCAACTCTGCATTTCTGGTGTTGACTTTTCATTATTTTGATAAGATGCCAGGTAGAACTAAATATTTGAAGTGAAACCATTTATCCTTGTATCAGCAGTCAGCGTTTGGGGATCTTTTTATTTTAAAACATAGGACAGGAACTGTTTGATGATGAAAATCTTTTATGTTTATGTGCAAGCTTATCCTTGCACGAACAAAAAGTGAAACACAGCCCAAATTTCGCCTTTGGAAATCAGAGATTTCCTGCAAGTTACTCTTGTTCAAGTTCAAAGTGTAACTTTTTTTTTTCTTTTTTTTTGAGCACTGAGGCTTTTGGACAGATAATTATTTGCCAGTCTTACAATATTTTTTCCACTTGAAAGACACTTGATCAATGCAAGTGTTAGGCAATATCTCATTCTAAATATTGATTATGTCTTTGATTTTTATTTCTAGAGTTCATAGGCTAATTCCTAAAAAATATTGCAAGAATATGCTAAGTATCATATATTTCATTAGCTTTTTTCAGATGTAAAGTCAGCTTTGTCTTTCCATGCTGTATACATTCTGGTTTTTTTCACTGTCTAAGTATTTTAGTCTTTGAAATGAGCTTTGTATACTAATAAGATATCTTAATGTATTGTAGGAAGAATAGAAAGAAAAATGTCACAGTTTTGCTGGAAGGATGAAGCCTGGTGTTACTGCTAGTGTTTGTTTCATTAATTACTATTTAAGTGTCTAATGTTGCTGTTTCAGAGGATATAGAAGGAAGTTAAATCAAGTAGATTGCGCTTTTTTTTACCCTCAAATACATAAAAGCAGTGATTAACTTATGTTTTTGCCTGGTGGCACAACATCATCTCAGTACCTCTTTGAGATGTGCTTTGCAAAGATGTTTGTCCAACAAACGTCTACATTCATCCAACAGCTGTTAAATGCCCTTCTATGAAGGACATTTTTTTAATATGAAGGGCTTTTTTTTTTTAATATGGGAAGGGCTATGTCTGCTCCATGTCTTTTTTGTTCTAAAAGCTTGTATCTCATCACGAGATAAGGGGACAGGGTGATCATGTTCCAATTACCAAAGCATCAGGAGTATTTTGTATTGTCTTGTACTAGTAGTGCTGAAAGGAATAGAATTAAGGTAATTCCTGACTTTATCAGAAGAGAGATAATGAGCAAAATAGAGAGGGTTTAACTGATGAAATTCATCAGCACTGTTTGACTTGACTTCCATCCTTGACTCCATCTTAGGACTCCTTCTAGGCTTTCCTAGGCTCCATCTGTAAGAAAGTAGGGCTATAGAGTTTTGGAATACTCAAGTTATTTTGTTACACCGTGTCTATATTTGTTAGTTTCTGTATTCAAAAAGAACTGTATAGGGAAGAATCATATAAGGAAGATACAGTGCTTTTGCTGTTGAAAAACTGTTAGGAAAGGCAAATTCATTGAATAATTTTAAATCTTAATATGTTTGTAGACAACTGTAGCATATTCCTTTTACAAAACTGTTGAGAAAATGCCTCTTAAATGTTGCTATTTTTCATTTAATGGGAGATGTATCTTCTGATTTGAAGAATCCACAATCCACAATTTAGGAGATACCAGATGAGATGAGAAGTCTTCATCGATACAGAACTAGCCAATTCCTAGATAAGTGCAATAAGTGATTTGTGTGGTTGCTGCAAAATGTCAATATGTTAGACTCATCAGTTATCTAATCAGTAAATTATTGTGTATTCTGACAGTCCTGCACAGAGACAGATTTGTTTTAGTTTGCATACAATAGGTTGTTTCTGTAACTGATGCTTCAAAGAATTTTGTCAACTGTGAAATAGCTTTTTCATGTAGTTTTCACTTACTCAACTCCATAGAAGAGACAATTAATAAGAGTAGTTAAAAGTGAGTATATATAAAGAAGACTATCAAGTGACTAAAAGTCTTTCAGCTTGCCGTTTCAAAAAATATATTTTTATATCAGGTATGTTCTAAGCTTTTTATGTACTCTAACCTGAAAAGACATTTAAGCAGTCCAATGACATACATACTTATTCACCAGTATCCTATTGATGTTGTCCTGCAATGCATTCATCTAAATTGTCACTTGCTTCCATGATAATGAATATAAATACTAAAGAGAAATGATTTTTAGTTTATCTAAAAAAAGAAAGAAAACTGTTGTTTCAGGTTTAAAATATTTCTTATTGATTGTCCCTGTGTTGTTGAGAGGTATTGTATACTGTAAATGTTTCTTTAAATAAAATTTAATTTGGGATTTTCCTTCACACTTTATATCATATCAGCCTTGTAAATAAGAATGCTGTCATAACTAAGAGAATCTTGAGATTAGTGGTCCAGAGACTGACTAAATATATAATATGTAATATGTAATATGTAATATGTCATATGTAATATGTAATATGTAATATGTAATATATAGCTAGAAATAAAGCCTCTTGGGAAATAACTTGGGAGCTGACCCTTGAGATACCAAGTAAGAAGCAAGTTTAAAGCAGAATGAATTAGATGTTTTATAAATGCAGCCAAAGAGCAGGGAATTCTGTTTGGGAGTCAGTGATGAGTGGAGGGAAAGGCTGTTTTGAGTTAGATAAACATGGATCAAAAGCAGGAGAACAAAATGACTCTGGACTTGGACAGCATTGGAGGAAATGTTCCTTGCTGAGGAGGACTCAGAGCTCTGAAAAAGGGCATTTGGGAAGCCTCTTCTGCTCTAATGTAGACCTTGGGCAAAAGGAGGAGGTAGCAAGGAAGGTCAAAATTCTGCTTCTTTGGAATTTTCACTATTCCAATGGTAAATTTGTTCAGTGGTGAGGAAACCAACAATTTGCAACT
This sequence comes from Rhynchotus rufescens, assembly GCA_032273925.1. Classification (NCBI taxonomy): domain Eukaryota; kingdom Metazoa; phylum Chordata; class Aves; order Tinamiformes; family Tinamidae; genus Rhynchotus; species Rhynchotus rufescens. The sequence continues at coordinate 15,863 of JAVCKT010006248.1, read as the reverse complement.
TCCTAGCAACTGAAGGAAAACATATGCTACATCAGTCAGATCCTGTAAGAATTCTTCAAGAGCAAAGGACAAGGGAATTCAGATCCTCTAAATCTTGGGAAGCTATATACATACAAGGCTGAAGCACTGACAGGACTTCAGTCCGCAATAAAATGATTGTGTGTACTAGAAAATTTCAAAACATATATTAGGTTCCTATATATTCCTGCAACAAAATGCAGATTTTTTTGAAGCACTGACATGATGTTGCTAAACTGAGTAAAGTGACAGCAAAACAGCATGTAATTTTGCTAATCTTGGTTTCAAAACGCTCCTAGATGTTCATGGCTTCTGTGCTAATGCATCTTCCCACAATCATGTGTTGGTAGTGTAAGGCTATGCAAATCTGTATTTTAAAACATCCCAGATGTTCATTCTAAAATTTGCTTTTTGATGTTGGTGTAAGCATAGGCCTATTTGGAACGTATTCAATAACAGTTTTTAGATTTTTAATGGCGTTATTTAGCCAAAGTTGTCCCTAAGAACACATAATTATACTAGCGATTCACAAAATCACAGAATCACGGAATCGTTATGGTTGGAAAAGACCTTCTGGATCATTGAGACCAACTGTAAATCCATCACCACCCTGCCTGCTAAACCATGTCCCGAAGTGCCTCATCTAAATGGTTCTTGAACACTGTCAGGGATGGAGACTCCACCACTTCCCTGGGCAGCCTGTCCCAAGGCTTCACCACTCTTCTCATATAGAAATTTTTTCCTGATATCCAATCTGAACCTCCCTGATGCAACTTAAGGCCATTTCCTCTTGTCCTATTAGTAGTTATTTCAAAGCATCCTTACAGTTGACATTCCCCTTGATCATCCAAACTTTATTTTGCTTGTACAAAACAACATTATAATGATATAAAAATAGTAAAAAATACTTTTTTTTCCCCAGATCAAATAGTTACAGATGTAGGATGTAATGCCACCCAGTGGTTTGTAGTGCTCTCTGTCAGGTATCCAGTGAATATTGTCTTAAAATGCTTTTATTTACCTTTCCAGAGACCAAAGAAAATAATTCCTCAAAACTTCTGTTTTACTCTTCTCTTTTTTAGAATAACTTTTCTAAAATGAGATGATAATGATCCTCAGAGATAACCATTCAGAAATGTTCTTTATCTGCTACCTATAATAGTCTCTAATAGCACCAAAACCTGAAAGACTCTACCCTATCAATGAGCTTTTCAAAACCATCTTTGCATGAAAAGTTTATCCCATTTCAAAAACAGATTCTCTAAACTGTCTTGTCCTTAGTTTTTAACATTTTTTTAAATTCTTCTATTCAAAAGTTTGTAATAAATGCTACCACTGGGTATTTTTGCCTCTTCTACTTGCAAATGTATATCAATTCTATTTTTCAATATCTTTTTTATTTAAGAAGTATTTTTCAGTCTCCGTTTTGAGCAGTGACTGCAGGGTGCATTGTTTCTTTTCCCTTTTCCTCAGATTTAAGACTTGAAATTTGAGAATTCATTTCATATAGTTGCAAAATTATAATTTTGCTTGATAGAAAGCTTGGTAGGATTAAATTTTAATGAGTGAACATCGATCTCTCTCTCTCTCCCTGTCTTCTCTAGGCCTGTGGGTCCCTTGTGGACTCATAAATTATCATTTCTGAACAATTTCAGGTTTTGCACTACTCTAATTTCACGAGTTCAGCAGTGCCTCCTTGATGGTGTTTCAGGGTCAATTGTCGAGCGTTTCTGTTTCCGATGTGCTGTGTGGTACATTTTTGGTCTGAGGAAATGCACCGGTGAGCTGTGGGGTGGAGAGAGAAAAAAGTCTTGCTCTGGCTGATAAGGACAAGTACGGAGTGCAGATTCATCCTAAATTGTAATTGACAACCAAGAATTAATATTGCTTCTGATTATTAATTTTCAATGTACAAAGTTAATTCTTAGTGAACTCAAGCCAAGTGATGAAATATCGACTAATATGTTCTTCCTAGCTGATGTTATGCGTTTTCAGTGTTTTTCTGCCAAGTTATGCAAAACGTGAGCTGTTTTCAAATAGTATACTTTAAAAGAACACAAATAATAACATTTAATGGTACTTAATTAGAAAAGCAACCCTAAAAGCTGGCTAACAGTGGAGAATATGATGGAAAATTTAACAAAAACAGTTTTAACCCTGCATTTCAGTTGAGTTTGAATAGTTTTAGATGTGTTCTATTATCTTACCCTGTCACTTGAGAATATGGGCTGGGTGCCTCGAGCCCCACTCCTCATCCCTGCTCTGCCTGGAGACCCTCCACGGCCCCTGCCCACACATGGGACCCACCAGCCCCATTCCCATCCCCGGGTGACCCTCCTGGACAACTTGGCCTTTAGCAGCCCTTTCTGCGAGTGAGCACTGTGGAATGAATCCCTTCTCTCCCTTGCTTTCTTCTACAACCCAGCCCAGTGCAGGGAAAGATAGATATATTTATTGTTTAGTTGAAATGGAATGACTGCAATTCCACAAACAAATTGAGCCTCACTTAGGTGCACTTTGTCATAAATAATCTCCGAGGAGATTGGATTTCTCTCCTTGCTGATGTACTTTAGTAGTGCATTAAACTCGGAGCTTCTAAGAAGCGCTGAATTATAGCTCAGCTGAGTAATCGCTGAACAGCGTGCACCTGTCCTTGTTCTCCTGTTCTAAAGCATATTCAGCAAAGTTTATGGTAAAAAATAAACAAACAAAAAACCTCCCCCAAAACTCCTTTTTCTAGGATTTTTTTTCATTCTTTATCCTATTTTTTCCTATTCAGCTTCATGATACACTGTTTTTCCAGCACATATTTCTTCATGATCTGGAAAGAAAAGCCATTTTGCAGATTGGTTAAGGTCATTTTCCATGGTCAGGGCATGTAACACTCATATTTCATGTTCAGCACGAGGCCACTTTGAAGTGTAAGAGCATGTCTTCATCAGCTGCAAGAAAGATCCTTTGCATTTTCCACTTAGTTAGAATTTTTGCATTTATTTATTCAGCTTTGTTATAGAAATTTGTTCTCCAGTTTGGTATCCTCTTCTCCTTTTCTTTCTCCTTATCTGTGACATCTGGAGTGCTGGCAGGGTGGCAATGGGATCTGTGCAGTAGCTTTTCCCAAGCTACTGTCTGCAGCTTGTGCAGGGAGCTGAGCAACATATAGGGCAATATGGTAGTCCTGGTGCAGTGATTTGTGCATACAGCCAACCACAGTGGACAGTCTGGATCGTACTTTGTTTAAATGGGAGTGCATAACCAGCACAATGACAAAAACAGAAGGATTCCTGCAATGTAGTGAGTTTAATATTCACATATAAATAGAAGATGGTGCATGTTTGATAGATTGCATATTTACATTTGGAGTGACTTTGCACTTGATCTTTTTTGCCATCTGCCAAAAAAGCAATATATAGAAGAACAGTGAAGAATAATGTAACATCTAATTCTTATGTAAAATACTAAAATAACAGAATAGCAAAATCACTTAGTGATGAATGTGCTGATTTTTCATACATGCTTCGTATATGAGCCTCATTTATAAAACTAACAATATAGAGTTTCTCTTTGTCTCAGACAAGCCAGTAAATATGATCAGATATATGCTACAAAGGGATGTGTGGGCTTTTAATAGTTTTGACAATATCAAATCTCTTCAGAATAGCGCTTAAGAAAACATATCCCCCCAAGACATTAATATAAACCAAACGCATAGGCTGAGGATCAGTCCCAGGCACAGCAGGCAGAGTGGCAGCCCGGCAGACAAAATGCCACTTCTGCCACATGCTCCCTAGTGACCCAAGCATTGCCTGTCAGCTGGAATACTGCCCTCTGGTATATCAGGAGCAGAGGAACTCTGGAATACAGCATGTGAACATGTAAACCAGGCTGCAGTACCCTTGGCCAAGGAAGAACGTGCTGTAAGCCAGCTGGAAGAGCACTCTGCGCCACCCTGTTTTCTTTCTTCTGCCACGTTGTTCTTTGGGGAGCTCAGGTTCTCGATCGGATATAAATCATCTCCCCAGCTGTGCTGGGTTAAACACGTATCAATAAGCAGAGTTCGCTCTAAGAGCGTCTACTTCTCCTTGTCTAAAGGAATCAGCCACCTGCCTTGTATGCAGACTGAAGGCAGATTTTAACAGAAGTAGGACTCCAAAAAGAGTAGAGCTTTTGTTAAGCATAGCTTAACAGCAAGGATTTCAAAGAAATGCAGTGGATTGGAGGGGAATTGCAAGAGGAGATTAAGCAGGGCATTAGTGCAATGATAGAAGTTACAATTTTGAAGGGGTAGCAGAAGGACTGGCATTCTTAATCACTTGGTGCAACACCAAAATTGTTCCTTTGGCAGGAAGAACTTGCTGGAGAAGAGTGCAGGGCCAGAAAGACCAACTAAGGCAGAGAAATGCTGAGCTGCTGAGTGGCGGTGTTTGCTGAAGCATGCTTGAAAATAAAATAACATACTAGAAAGATATTTAGGATAACTTATGATGGGTTAACAGAGAAGGAGGAATAAAGAGATACAACAATGCATGGGCTTGAAAGAGTAGGAACGTCATGGTTGTAATTGTGATAGAGGAGGTTTAGAGAGGAATAGAGAGGTTTTGAAAGAAAAGAAGGGGGAATCGTCAAGGCCTGTTATTGTGACAATGTCTGCGAAGATATATTAGCCAAGCAGAAGATAAGTTGAGGAGACTGGCAGGTTTATGAGCCATCAGCAAAGAGACAGCTTTATAAGCTGTGTGGATGGAGAAAGGTTTTCACAGTCGCTGGGAAGTGAGAAGAGCAGGGGTCGAGGACCAAGCTCTGCTTTATCACCACCATTTCAGAACAAAATGTTTTTGATAGCAGGGTCCCAATAACATTTTTATATTTATGGCTCCCTTTCTAAAGTTTGTATCTCGAAGGGTGAAGTATTAGAGGAAATAGATGTGATTTTTTTTTCTAATTGAAGTTGGTGCCTTTTTCTGTATCTTCTGTGGTAGTGTTAGAAACATTAAAAATAAAGCTTCTTTATACCTATTTGAAGGAAGAATGCCTTTCAAAAGTGTTTTTATTACATGTTAGAATTGGATCACAACTCCACAAATATAAAATGATTGAATTATTCCTCCATAAAAAATGGACTTAAAGTAATGATAGGTTTCAGTCAGTGTTTAAGTGGAATTGGCAAACTATCATTTATTTAGCTCACACTGCGGTGTTATATTTGAACAGAAAATACAGAATGCAAGATAGAGATCTTCAGAGGAATTGTGTAAAGGACTGTTTTTGGACTTACGCTTCCTACCTGTTGCATATTACTCATTAGGTAGATATGTTGCATACAAAGAATTCTTCTCTATCGTGGAAAAATATTCAGGATGGTTAAAAGAAATGGTGTTATCTCTCTAACTTTTTAAAAGGGATTTCTATATTACACATATGGTAGTAAAATTAGCTTCATTAGTTAAGCGCAAGTTAGTTATGTGTAATTTTTCTGTTAAGAAACCAGAAAATTGTACTGAACATTAAAATCTCCTCTTCACCTTGTCTATGACTTCATGGTGCTCACTGAAGGTGATGATAGTTATTCACCTTGTATCTGACCCAGTGGATAGTAAATATCCAGAACAAGCTATGAAACTTCTTTTCTTAGGTGCATAACTTAGGCCTCTGTTTCAATATATAATAAAGGTTCAACCTTTATTGGTTGAAACCTTTATCTAAAGGTTTCAAACCTGATAGGTTTGTTCAACCTATCTATGTAGTAGGATAGGATGAGCGAAATACTCTGAAGGAGAAAAGCTTGCTGTCAGCAAGATTTGATTATTTGTTGCCCTTTTTCTATTAAAGGCACTGTGCAGCTCCATAGACAACTACTGTTTTACCTCAATTTCTTTACCCGTACAACACAAATAGTAATGGCTATGAGAGACTTAATTTTAGTAAGTATTTCAATGAATTGGTGTATAGCTTAATAACTTTTCTCAGATTCGTTAAGGGTTCCTTGAGATTTCATGAGGCTAAAGCAGGGCAGTAGCTGCACATTTCTCTTACACTGATGTCATTGCTCTTTCTTGTCATGTGTCTTTGTTGGAAATTAGCTAGAAACAGCTTTGTTTTCAGAAAAATGAAGAATTGTAATAACTTCTACCAAAGCTGATTGCCTTATGAGTCAAAACATCAGATACTTTATTTGCAGCATAACTCTTAAAATTCTCCAGTCGGTGTTTACCATGCCCACACTGGGAGAATAGTTTTTTATTCCCTCAAATAACCTGGATATCATGCAAAAACTAGCTGAAAGTTTTAAAAAGCTCTCAAGCAGAATGAGTAAATTCAGCTGTGCTTGTTCTAATCATGTGTCTTCCTTGATAGTACCACACGATTATTCTGCCTGCATTTTTCTTTGCCTCTGTGACATGAAACTAATGGAAGGTAAATATTGCCCTGTGAAGAACCATGCTTTTCTCATCTTCTCTCATCATCTCGGTGCTTCTATGCAGCATCTTGTTCATCTCTTCATGTCACTGCTCTACAGTACAATTTGTACCCATATCTCCCCCTATGCTTTAGAGAATGCCTGTATAGGATATGTAGCCAGTAATATTTTAATCTTTTTTCTCAATCAAAAGTGATTTTTCAATTTCTTTTTTTTTGCTGAAAACTTCTTTACCACAAAGATGTTTAAAACATTAATGAACCTATCCGCAAAGGAAGCAACATATTAAAAGAATTATTTCTGGATGAGTTTTTATTCTCATATTTGTTTCTAAACATGTATTGTCTTTATGGAAACTTAGCTTTATTGCAATGTTCTACAAATGTAAATTTCCAACTGCAGTCATGAGATGTAGAGCTCAAATATAAAGCAAATTAATAAATGTAAATTGAACTATGAATATGTACCTTTTATGTTGGCTGGCTAACCCAGCTTTCTTCCATATAGTCCTCTGGCCATTTTATCTTGGATAAGTTTGAAGCAGCTTTATCAAAATCCTCTTTTCTCCTCATTTTAGTTATTTATTCTTTCCTAGGTTTCTATAGGGGGTTGAAACAAGATAGGAATTTGAAAGATGAAACCTTTGTATTTTGTAGTGTATTTTGTTACAGAGATTCAATATTCTATTTTTTTAAAGAATATAAAGGATAGAGTCTTGTGATCCTTTAAGCAGAAACATTATTTTAATGGTAGAATTTTTCTTCTCAGTGGAGTTAGCTGAAGAAATATGACAATAGTAGCAATAATTTTGCTGGTATCTCACACTATTTGTTAGTGAATAGGCTTTTGTTGACATTAATAGCATTCATATATTTATTTATTGCCATAAATACATTCTTGAACTGTAATATAATGTATTACATTACATTTTAGTCACATTTATGCTGTATAAGCAATGTTCTTCATATAGTGATCTTGTATTCTTTAATATGTTAATAATTTGTACTTTCATATAGTACAAATTTAAGGTCAGATTTTAAAGATTGCTTAATATACACAGTGGGGCCACAGAAGTCTCATCATCCATCTAGTCTCCTACATGTGGTTATGAAAACAGCCCATCCTGGCAGTTCCCACTGAGAAATCAGCATTATGGAGGCTTCTCCCTGCAGTAGTTACCAAATCCTTTAATGATGGGCTGAGCGCTGCGCGTCAGCTCGACTGGCCCTCGGTGCTGCAATTGCTCCGGCTCTCCGGGCTGGTGGTGACTACCTTAATGCACAGCACACACTGGTCACAACAGTCAAGGCGTATCTTTCTGGGCATGCCATGTATATCTGTATATTTATTTGTGTAGTGGTTTGATTGATTGAATTTGTCTGAATTGACATGTGTTCTCTCTTGGACATTTAAGGCCTTCTATGTCTATCTCTGAATTAGAAGCCTAACCCAGTTACATTATTCAGATGCACTGAATCTTACTAAGAGCCTTTACTTAATTCCTTTGGTTACTGTAAGTCTTTCTGTAGGGTCATAATTGTTAGATTTTTACCAGCAGGTTGGTAATTGAGCCAGGAGATCTCTGTAACGTACTGACCATTTAATACCTCCATCTAATCTCAGTGTGATGTATAATTACCTAAAGGCATTTTCTGTATCGCATAATTACAAAGCTTAGAGATTGCATCAAAATCATGTGTTTATTTTAGGAACTTCTCTATTCAGCTTTCCTACAGGAACTCTCATATATGATTCCTGATCTTCTGTAATTTCATGTATTATGCTTTTTCTCAGGTAGTTGGGGAAGCAGTATCAGGGACTAATTTGCCTTTTTTTTCATTTAGGTCTATTACAATTAATCAGACTGAGTATGTAGTATCTAGCAGAAAATATTGTACCATAAGAATGCCATGTATATGCAGTTATGTAGGTTCTTATATTTCAATATTAAAGTTAATTATAGTCATTATTAATCAAAGAATCACTGAACAGGAGAAAATGTATTTTATGTTTGTGGTAGTATTCACATGGTCCTCCACATTTTACTCTTATCGAATGTTAGGGTTTAAACTGGAACAGGCAAATGATGTCAGATGCTGAATCTCCACATTAGGAACAAGTTCTTTCCTGTGAGGGTGGCAGAGCCCTGGAACAGGCTGCCCAGGGAGGCTGTGGAATCTCTTCCTTCGGAGATTTTCCAAACCCGCCTGGATGCCGCCCTGTGCCCCGTGCTCTGGGTGTCCCTGCTGGAGCAGGGGATTGGACTGGATGATCTCTAGAGATCCCTTCCAGCCTCAACCATTCTGTGATCCTGTGATTCTGTGAACAGTTACTTTGTTAGTGGTAGTACTCAGGTAGTGTTGTGTACTCAGGTCCAAAAATAAATATCTCTTGATTTTTTTTTTCTTAATGCATAATTATTTTGGAAGAGTCTACCTTCCATTTGGATCTACCTTCCAATTTTTAAAAGTTTCAGTTTCCAGATTATTATCTTGAGTTTTCTTTTTCTTTTGTAACATGGTGTTATAATATGAAGTTACAGTATGCATTTCAGGACAGAAAAGACAAGAAACTACTTGTCTGTGTTATTATCACTTCGAATTTTGAAGTACAGGAGTGAACTCCTTCCTCCTCATGGGCTTGACAAGTAGGTTTTGTCTTCTCTGCTAAGTGGGTGTTTTTTAGTATTTTTAATAACCTCAACAGTTACTACAAAAGATGTTTTAATGCCATAAAACAGTGGTTGCTTGTAGACTCCTACAGTTACTATGAAACAAGTTGAAAAATGGCCTAGATTGATTAGAGAAAAAAAAAATCCAACTATGTAGGCAGGGCTTAACATTTGTTTTTCTGCATTTCTTTTTATATTTTCAATAAAATTAATGATCTGATTTTTAATCTCTAAATTATGCTGTTGAAACAGATGGTAGTAATGCAATGCAAAGCAATATCTACTCATTGACTGCATTCTCCAGCATATTAGTTTTCTAAAATGATTTTTTTGCGAGGTATTCCTGCTGGAAGTGTCTGCCTTGTGTCTTACCATGCTGCTTGTCAGTGGGAGAGGAGATCCCGCCGCAGGTTTGCCACCTTGCGCTGTAATGTCCCTGCCTTAAAGGCAATACTGTTTGGCCTGTGCATACTGTACTCATGTAAAATGTATTTGGTTTGGTAATAAATATGACTGTGCTGCTTAAAGACAGAAGCATCTTTGCTCCAGTGGCTGCATAGCAAGCCTAGGATACACACTCACGTGGAGCATCTGAAGTAGCTGGTGTGAGTAGTCCCCTAGTAACTTTGTAATACTCAGTTTTCAAAGGTCAGACTTCTAAAGTGATGATGTCTTCGATTAAAGCAGTTCTTGGGCACGTTCTCGGGGGTTGAAGCAGCTGGCAGTACAGCATGATGTTCTCAAAGACAAAGTGTGGCCATTCATGGTTCTTCAAGCACGGAGTGAATCAACGAGTCCTTCAAGGGTATTTTGCACTGCACACTAGGAGAAATGCAGGCTGTGTGTCTGAAGAGACAACCGAGATTCATGTCTCCACTTTTCTAGATTCTGCTGGAAATCAATTGCTGCTGATCTTATCTATCGGCTTACCCTTGGCTCTCTCAAAGCAGTCCCTGGTGATCCATCAGGAGAATCCATCAGGAGGGTATTAGTGGTGGTTTGCACGGCTAACCTGTGATGTGCTGGTGACACAAACAGCCTACAGCTTGTAGATAATCTCAGTGAGGCTGATAAGGACAACACAGACACTGTAGCAGGCCAAGCTTTTAGAAGCACATGCAGCCTGGAAAAGAGCTGTGGGTTTGTTGGGTTCACTTTGGCTAATAGGAGGGAGCTTGGTAATTGGGTAGTTCATATTGATTTAATGAAAACTTAAAAATCACTGAAGTTAGACGGTGGGTTTATATAAAATTCTTAGCATTCAAAAAGACTAAAGAAGAAAAATTGATAAAAATCTATAAGAAAAAACTAACTTGAACCACTGTTCTGCAATTTAATGTGTTTTTGATCACAAGAAGCTCTTCAACCTAGGGAAACTCACCCTAAATTATAATGTCTAAATTATAATTATAATTTTAAAAATATTTCTTAGACTTCAGGATAAAGTCATTTCCATATAAACGGCTTCCTAAAAAAATAAATGAAAATCAGGATGCCAGTCTTACATGCACATGCCTCACAGCTATACTTTGTTTCCATGTATCTTGGCCTACCAACCTTGACAATTTTCAGGCCTTTATGTGTAGCAGTTTTTAACCTTCCTCCAGTGAAATTATTTAATGAGATATATTCCTCCCTTCATCGTCTGAGATGTGCACCAGAAGCCCAGCTGAGTGGACATAGAGCGTTTTGTAAAATTTTTGTAAGATGTTGAAGAGGTACGTTTCCATTTTGTTTTCAAAGAGGAGCTGCTTTTGAAGTTCTGATAATGCTTTAGGAGTCACATTATTAAATCCATGCATATGTTGGTGAAAGAGTCTCCCCACAGTGTTTCTCGACATCTAGGAAACACAGTAAAGCATATAAGCCTTTTAATTATATCTTCTACAGATCTGCATTTCTCTCATGAAGAAAACATTTATTTTCATGAAGTATTTTGACAGTTATAGGAATTATATAATGTAAACGGATGTGCACGTAAGCATATGAGGTAATTAAAGCACTAGAGCAAATACTGGATTAAAAAAAAAAAGATCTTTATTAAAAGAGAGAAGCAACAGAAAAAAAATGCTGGTTTTGTATATCATCAGAAGAAATTATGGAGACTAAAACCATCAAGAATACTTGGTTTGTTTGCATGTTTGAAGTAAATATCACCTGAATATAGTTAAATTTAAAAAAAACTGCAGTCACAGGTGTATCAATTTGATGATTTTTTTTTGTTTTTTACACATCTTTTTGGCATGTGTGAATTACTGGAGTTCTGCCCTCTTTTTATCTATGAACATTGCCTATAGATTGGACTCTTCAACAAAATACAAGTATTAATATTATTTTGTTATTCTATTTGGAAAATACAGGCATAGAAAGTGTCAACAACATGTTCCTACTGTATTCATCCCCCCTTGTTTTTACTGTCGAATAAAGTCAAGAGAAGATTTGTATATTCATTGAATAGATACAGTCTGTTTTTTTCTGGAGTTATGTTAAATTTATGAGGAAATGTTTCCAGTGATCTAATACTTTGAAATGCTGAGCACTTTTGTGCTTTTTCTTGCTCCAAATTAGCACAGAAATTACATAATTATCATGCAAGAACCATTTAACAAATTGCCTCTCAAATCCTCTTCCTGTTTACCAGGGCTACGAGCCTCTACACATGTTCACAAGTGCAGAAGATCAGTCTCTATTTTACAAGTAAAAATTTAATTTTCTTCATAAAAAATAATAGAACACTCAGCATTACTTGATGAAGTCCATATATAGTTTCAAGTTACTTATTTAAATGATTGGCTATCAGATATATAAATTAAGCATTTTGAAGTGGAATGACCTCTTTTCTGAGTAACTTTTTTCTGATAGCCTTAATATATTTGAGATGTTCTTTGATTACGGTGAAGTGTTCACCTTCCTTTATGTAGAATATATGTAATGAATAAAATTATATTAGGCAGAGCAGGCATTTATAGTGAAGACATATATTTTAATGGAATTTTTATCAGCTGTATTATAAGCTGTCAGTTCACAAATAATGATTCACTCCCTTTTATTCCTAGAGTTGTTATACGGTAATTAATAAGGCTAGGTTTATCTTTCTGTCCTCAGAGTCAAACTTCAGGAAGGTATCAGATAAGGTAATAGACATTAATTTTTGCTTACGGTCTTCCAAACCTGATAGTGCTGACATTTTCAGGACGTGTCTATTGAAGCAGACTTTTCTTGTGAAGGGCCTTTGCTTGGAGGCAACAAAAGCTGCCTGGCTTTGATTACCAGCACTGCCTGATTATCTTGGATTTTTTAGGTATACCTCCTTTCCTGTATTGTTTTAAAACCTTAGTTATTCTCAGCATTGCAGTAAAAGAATAATAGTTCCAGAAAATGCGTATGAGACAGTTGGGTTGTATGAAGATGTGGATTTCAAATGCTGCAGGTCTGAAACAGGAATGAATTCTGTTGAACCGTGGTGACTGTTCAAAGAATATTCATTAGCAAGTTCTTGTTGAAAAGTAAGGAAATAAGAAAAAAAGGCAAAGATCTATTCAGTAGAATTGAGGTCTTGAGTTCATGAGAGTGATCTGAGAACAGAAAAATGCCCGTCCTAATGAATCAGTTGTTTAAGAGCACTTTTCTTGTTTTACTGGCTGGTTTGGAAGAATTTATTTTGTAAATAAGAGCTAATTCTCATGGTTAGATGGCATGTTTTTGTAAAAAGTATTAATTATTGATGTTAACATCAGCATATTTAAGGAATTTTAACATTTGCAAGTATTGCTGTTCTAGGAGTTTAAAAAAAAAGAAAAAGAAAAAATAGATAAGTTTTCAAATATATTAAATCTAATTAATCAGTGTTAGATTAAAGGAGGATCACAGTATGTCAAGTTGTAGCTTCATATAGATGCTGTTAGACATACTCTTCAAAAATATGTTCACTGAGTGCTGAAACGCTTTATTTTCATTTTTTTTGTGTGTGTTGTGACTTTGAAAGTGTCACCCATTGCCTGATGACCTGATCTGTTAAGCCTTCCCGTAGCGAAATGGTGTGAAGTGAAGTTGGTCGGTGAGGGCAGAAGTCGCAGCAGCACCAAGGTCTGACGGCTGCAACGTGGATTGGCTCCAGCTGAGTTTTACTCCATCTGTTAACAGCAGCAGCAGCAGCAAGAAGGACGTGTTGGCACATGCCTTGGGATCGACCAGCAACCACAACCCTACTGACTCTCATGCGGTCTTGCTGCTGATGTGCCTTGCCAAATTATCACTGCTATTGATAACCCCGCTAGCTAGACTGTGTTTTGCTCTACTGCTGTCTGCTCTTCCTTTTGCTGCAAAGATTTATCCGCAATTCTTAACAATTGCTAAGAGGTTTTGTCAAAAATAATTCTAATAGAAGACTGTGGTTTGTGCAATATCAAAGACAGAGGCATATGAAAATCCTACAGCCTACACATGAACAGTTGCACAGCTTGATCATTTGAGAAGTGGCATTATTTCAGGCTTATGAAGGGGGAAACAAATGTAGACAGTGTTAAAGAGATGAATCAAACACAAAAACAAGTCTAATATCAAGAGCTTTTAATGCTGAATTTAAATAGACAAGTATGTTTCTTCTAGCCCCATAAAGCCTTCAAAGAAAACCTTAGACTTTAAAGCATCCAGCATTTGGCATTCTGACATTTACTGTTAACACATGTTTTAGTTCATAACACTAATTTTGTCATCCACTGTATAAACTGAGGCATGTCCACCAGTAGTAAAGCAATGAATGTTTAAAGCACTTATGCATAAAGCTGCCTCAAAGGATAATTAGATGATTATAATGGTACTTGCTTTGAGATAGCTAATTAAAAAAAAATCTATTGCTCCCAAGCCTAATTATTTGAGTAATGATAACATATTAGCAGCCTCCACATTACAGTTACAGCCAGTTATGATCTAAAAAAAAATCAAACCTGAAAAGTGTGAAATTCAAAATTTCTTCGAGTCTTGAATTCTTACTAAATTTTTCTTTTAACAATTTTCCTTGCTTCTAATCATTTGAAGGGTGAAGATTTACTAAAGATTACTAAAGTGTTATTTTAATAGTTTTCCATGTTTCTAATTATTCTGTGCTTTTTTCTCTGTAATCTTAGAAGTTCCCTGCCAGCTAATGGGCACTTCTAGGTGTCCCCCGCTCCTGTGCGGAGTGTTCAGTCCTGTTCCAAGTGCTGGTCGCTTTGCCTGGACGTTGCATGTGCCACCACGTGCCATTATTTGTAAAGGTGGCAAGTTTCAATGCAGCAGCTTCTATTGCCAACCTCTGTTATGGTTTCTGTAGGTATGAATACTGCTCTAATGTTTTTAAGCAGCCAGTTTATTGCCATCTCAGTGCTGCTAAAGCTGCTAAAGCTAGGAGCATAAGCCATTTGAAACCCACAACTTATAACACTTTATTGGCATCATAGTATTATAATATACAGGAGAGACCAAGGGAAAAAAATGTGGTTGTTATACCAGAAGACTGTGACAGCTTTGACAGCTTTCCTTTCTATAAATTAATTAGTAGAATTTCAAGTTGCCAGTTGTTTACAAGGATATATCTAGCGATGCCAGAATTTCACTACTTCTTCAAGCTCTTTCCTTATTATGCAAATATATTTTCTTACACATTCATCTGTGACAAATCAAACCAGAAAAGAAAAACAAAATACATTTTACTGTTATCCAATGTCATCCCTACTGTAAAACTCTTGAAAAAATAGAGAGTTTTTTTCATGATAATAACAATTGTTAAATTCTGATGCTCTACTGTTTAAAACATGATAAAATAAAAAGGAATAGAGTAGGAATACAGCAGACTCTCCCCCTTGAAATCACTATTAATATTCTGCTTCACTTACTTTATAGAAAATTGTTCATGTCCTATGTTTCTGTTTTGTGATCTGAGAAGTTGAGGGCAAAACTTCCATTGTTGTCAGTAAAAGCAAAGATTTCAACCATTCTCTCCTCATTTGCATCAAATTACCATCAATTTACAGTGAGTTTTGGACTTTTATCAACACATTGTACTCAATTTGCTAAACAATGCATTATCATTTTTTTCTCTTGAGAGATGCTAACAAATTTAAAATTATGAAATGGGCTGTAGAATGATGTGAGAAACTAAGGAATATTACATTTGTATTTTCAGAGTAAATCTGGCTTAAAATACCTGGAAATGCACAAAGACAAACCTAGGAGTCTAAGAAAATTTAGTTCCAGTTTGTTACTTAACTGCTGATTTTTCTGTTTAATAGTAAAGCTTCAAATTAACTTCTTGGTAGTATTTTACACGATAATTTTGAGAAAAATGTAAAATTTCCAAACATTTAGGCCCTTACTACCCCATCATGATATTCTACATTGGTCTCGATCATTTACTCCTTTTGTATAGCTTCAGACAAAAATTTTTATTAAGACTTCTTAAAAATACTGAAACAAAACAATCTGTCTAAGTGCGCCTGGTACAATTATATAGTATAATTTTATAGTACACCTGAAAGATTGTTCAACATTTTTGTTTAAGAAAAATAACAGTCTGATGTTGATAGGAATAGTATATACATGTACATATACAACTAAGCCTTTCGTTTTGACAGGTATTTTTTCAGGTGCATGCATAATTATATGAGTAATTTAAAGACTTAACTGTAGACTAATGTTTTTTTTGGAAAGAATATTGAGAAGACCATGTTTTTGCTGAAAGAAACTTCACTGACAATATTAGAGCTGAAGTAGTGTAGC
>JAVCKT010006247.1:0-13702 GCA_032273925.1 Rhynchotus rufescens | reverse complement strand
ACTCCTCCCAGTTTGGTATCATCAGCAAACTTGCTGAGGGAGCACTCCAGCCCTTCATCCAGGTTGTTAATGAATAAGTTGAACAGGACCGGACCGAGAACTGACCCCTGGGGGACACCACTAAGTAGTGGTGTCTAAGTATTTTGTATAAAGTATTATACCACTAAGTATTTTGTATAAAGTCCCAGTAAGTATCCAAAAAGAGACTTTTTTTCATTTCCTCAGAAAGGTAATCAAACTGTGAGACTGGACACAAGCTCAGCTCTAACAAAGGCTAATAAAATAAATAAATCAGTATTAGCCTACAAGTAAACTGTTGGGATTGACTAGTATGTCTATTCTATTATTCAAATGTTCTCATTTTCCCTAAAAAAGACAACAGAATTTAGGAAGAAAAGGAGTTTACTACCTTTAGGAATGAAGAAAAGGTGTTTGAATAGTGTTTGTCTTTGTGTTAGAGAGTGCTGTCACAATATAATCACCTAGCCCATATGGGAGCTAACTCCTACTCTTATTGTATTTACACATTGACTCAACCTCTGCAGTAATAAAGCTAAGGCGAAGGACTTGATAGACTTGACAGGTAAGACACATGTTGGTCTGCTGTTAATATAATGGCATATTGACTTCTCTGTGATCTTTGAGGAAGGCAGAGATACAAAGCACAGCATATTTTGCCAATGGCTAAGGCAGATTTTTGGAAAAAAATATCTAGAGAACTCTTATACTATTGCAAGTCTGTATATTTCTTCACATATTGCTTCCTCTGATTTAAGGCCATTTAAATCAGGTTTGACTGCTATGCAGATTTGATGTTGTGAAAGAATAATGATTGAATAGGGTGGAACATCCACAGCTAGATTTTTTTTAAATCCTTGTATTTTTCACAACTGCATATGGAGGCTACACATAAGCTACTGATTATCTTGTGAGGAATGGTAATGATATGACATTTTTTTCCTGATATTCAGTTTATCTCAGCATGAGCTATTTTGTGTTTCCCTGTTTTGGTCACTCTTAAATTCATCCTGGTAAAGTCACTTCATAAAACCATCTTTCCCTTCTGAGTTTGCTGAAATAACTAGTGGGGCCCTAAGATGGGGCTAGAGATAATATTTGGATTGTTTTTATGTAGCATTTAATTATGTCTGAAATTCTGATTGAAGGTCAGGATGCATGGAAGCAGAGAAGTATTCAGACTAAACTTTTAATAAATTGCCAGTTACTGTAATCACCAGGGAAGTTGAGGAAAGAAGCTATTCTGATTCCCAATATAACAATGGGTAGGACGCATTAATTTCTTCACCTTGAACCTGACATGACTCAACAGTTCTTCTTTCTTTTCCTCAAGAAAATCATGCCAAAGTCCTAATTTAGGAAGTGTTTGGAAGAAAGTTTCAGAAGCTTTTGTAAAGAATGTGTTCCTTCATGGTGCTCTCCAGGCTTGGCTTAAAGGATGTGTTGAATAAGGAATCTCTGAGAACAGGAA
This sequence comes from Rhynchotus rufescens, assembly GCA_032273925.1. Taxonomy (NCBI): domain Eukaryota; kingdom Metazoa; phylum Chordata; class Aves; order Tinamiformes; family Tinamidae; genus Rhynchotus; species Rhynchotus rufescens. The sequence goes on along the minus strand of JAVCKT010006247.1, from coordinate 12,213 downwards.
TCCATCCCTGTGCAGCTCCATTTTGGGGGCCAGGTCAACTCCAGTGGTCTTGATGCTTGCATGTTGATTCACAGCCCCTCAAGCTCTGGTTATTTCTCTGGCTATGGGGGTCAGGGAAATAAACAGCTCAAAACCAGTTCTAGGAAGAAAATGATTATTATCAGCTTGAATCATGTCACAGGTTACTGCAAGAACTGGTTTCCAGCCATACTGTTTAGTAGTCATACTAAGAAAGGACGGATAGGAAGCTTTTCATACTTTTGCCATCAACATTTGTGTCTTGTGGCATTGCATGCTAATTTATTTTAAAGGCAGCAGTGTAACAACAGAGTTACATGCTCTCCAATATCTAAGAACATTTCTGTCTGAACTGGCTTCTAATCCTCTGCTTTAATCCTACACCTTCCTTGTCCTTTTTGAAAATAAATCATCTGCAAATGGTGCAATTTGTGTGTGAAACCCTATCTATTCTCTTCTCCCTGGCAAAATGTGCTCTGGGTTCAGACATATATTTTATCTGTGGAATGACTGTTGACCTCAATTCGGAGGTGAGTAATCACAGTGGATACAGCAGAACATGTAAAAATTCCCAAGCTAGCTGTGAATGAATTAGTTAGAAGACAAGGATAGCCTCATTAGCAAGTCAAATACTTTAATATATATCAGATAGGTATGATAATAGAAGGTAGCATGCTAATGTGTATAGCACAGGTATCTGTGGCATTGTAGGTAACACATGGCATTGCATTGTTCATATCACATGAGACAATCAGCCTCTGCTACATGCTATGGTCTTGATAGGGAACCTCAACGTTAAGTCTACCTTGGCAGAATTTTTGCCAGTGAAAGCAGCAAGGAGGAAGGAAATTGGCAGTCTCTATGTGCCTTCTAGCTGGTGCTGGCTTTGGAAATATTGTGTCAAAGCATGCTATACAAATAACTTTCCAGTTCCCAGAGGGAACTTTGGACTAGCTATCATATATTTTCCCCTTAGGTCAAGAAGGAGAATCTGAATATAGTAAAACCTAACATAAGGCAGTTTACATTCATTATGGAAATATTTATGTCATGTTTCCTTGCAGAAACAGTATTTTTCATTTTTTTTTTATGTCTAAGCTGGCTTCAGACATGAAGAAAGGCTTAGCTGGAGGGGGTCTTCTTTAGAAGATATTTCAAAAACCCTAAAACAAAAATAAACTATGGAAAACAATGAGTTTTTGATCTCATATCTCAATAAACCTTATGAGGAAACTTTTTGCAACATTATAATCTAATGAGAATGCTGTTTTCCCTCCTGAGAATCAATATCACCTTGTTTATCTCTGGATATGTCTCAGCAGTTAGTTACAATCCTCATTGACCATTCTTGCTACATCATCTTCTTTACTCAAAAATCTCTGCAGCTGCATTATCTCCTAAAAGAATTGTCGACGACATAATTGAGTTTGAAAAGCTGTTTGGTGTCTCTCAAGCCGTCTTGCTGTGCATAAGCACTTTCTTTGCCCTGCTCTATTTCACATGTTACAGGTGAAGCTGAATTTGCACCAAATCCTTTCAAATTTAGCTAGCTCTTTCCTACGGCTACCAGAAGATCAAATTTTGTTGTCTTGAAATAAAAGGTTCAGAGATTTGAAATTCTAATTTGGAGGTGTCACAAGTGTGACAACTTGTCACACTTCATTAAATAAATGAAGGTGTGATTTCTTAATAAGTTATATGTATTACAAAATTAAATGAAAGTCCAAAAATTGCCATGTGAGAAGTTGTACAGAAATGCTACAAGCTAAGCTTAGACAGACATGTTTAACCTTACAAATGGGAATGAATCCTCGTTTTGATTACAAAGACAAAATTGTACATATAATAATAGGATTTTTTTTTCTAATGAGAATTCTTAATTTCCTGAAAGACATTCATGTATTATGTGGATTACAGTCTTTTAAACGCCATGTGGCTGCTTAGACCCCGTCTCTGATTTATCATGAAAACATTCAATTGCTTTGACTTACTAAAGCATTAAAAATAATCTTAACTTTTTACAAAAAGAAAAAAAATGTATTACACCTATTCCCACTTTTTCCCTTGCTGAAATTGAGTATAATTGCTAGAAAATGTCTTTCTAGTACACAGTAAATTAAAATTGAACCCTTTCATGGCTGTAAAATAATTTTACAATCACATTACTAAATCACTAGAAAAGATAGAATCTGATCATTCTTACAGACTATGCAAAAAGGTATCAACATAATGTATGTACTAGATTAATGAGATGAGTCATGAAGTGAACCCTTCCATTGTGATCATAATATGGTCAAGGAAACTTTTTTTTTTAATCCAAAATTCTATTTTCTTGCTCCTGTCCATTCTTATAACACTGTCCTATGGAGTGAAATTCATTAGGTTTATCTTGCTTCCAAAAGATGAACTATTTTATATAAAGAAAGCCTGGCAATATTTTCTTTTGTCATTTATAAGAAAAAAGGTATGTCTTCAAGGTGTTTACATATTTTAGTACTACCTTCTTAGTACTGTCTTTCTATTGTTGTTTCTTTTTATTTTTTCTCTCTCAGTTGATAGTTCTGAAATGATTTACTTTTTAAGGGAACAGAAAACATACTGTTTCCCCACAGCTCAGGTTGTGCTTGACTGGGTTACATTCAAACAAATAGGAAGTGAGGAATAAAGGACTTAAAAGTACATTATTTTTCAGACTGATGTCAGAGCCTGATTTTGTAGTGACTCTGCATGCAGAATACTCATTAACTGCAATGCAACTACAGAAAGCTCATACAAATGTCCACTCGATCAGAATAAAAATAGCTAGCATAAAACCCTGAATGGGCTTTGATATGGCTTTCATTTTAGAATGACCTTCATCTTAAACCTGTTCCCTTATACGACTACTACTGTGCCTGACGTTTTTCCTAATACACGAGGTAAAGATCTATTGTTTCTCCAGAACAGGAAAGCTCCATCAGCAATAGAGCATAGATCCACTGGAGGTGACTTTCATTGAAGAGATTGAAGTGTAGTTTGGGTGGATTAGAGTATCAAGCACCTGCCAAACTGTCAGGCAGGGAAGAAGATTTGATGGGCCTTTCCCTGATGGGCCCTTCTCTTCTTGCTTACATTTTAAAAGATTATATGATGGCCTAATGACCCTACTGTAGGAGTCTGCTTTGGCTTAAAGGCTACCATGTTTCTTCAGAAGTTCCTAAAAGCGCCAAAAAATATGAGCACTCAGAAGACAGTCTTAAAAAAAAGTGTTGCAGATTACCATTTACTGAAAAGAACACTGACATAACTTTTAATAAAAACATAATTTTAAAGGAATAAAACAAGGTACTAGAAAGCTCTTGAATTCATTGGGAAATGGCATAATAGGAAGCAAATGATGATGTCCTCATTGAGAAAGTACATATGTATTTTTAGATGCAAGGTGATTAACAGATAAAAAAGTGATCAAGGATTTTTCATCTTTCAATATCTTCACATCAAATGCATTTCAGTTTGAAGAGGTATACTTTAATCAAAAAAGAGATACTGCATTCACTTTGTACAGACTAGTAGAAATTGTAGTGATTGTGTCTAGTCTCAGACACAAAAATTCCTAATAAAAGTACTGCTACAGTCAGACATATGGCATCCTTAGTTCACAAATGCCAGCCCCTTGCAGCTTACATTCACTCTATTCTTGCGTAACCCACAGCTCAGTGTGAGGTCTAGCTGCTTCAATAAGTCAGATAAGCTACTTCAATAAGCCAATACAATGAGATGTTCAAAGGGTTTAATAGTTTGTTGGTCCTTATCACATAGGCCGAATTAAAAAAAAAAAAACAAAAAAAGTGAGACTAGTTGAATATTTAGCTAAAATTTGGAATATACTGGAAGTACCTCATTATCTTCTTAAATATCCCTGTAACCTGGCCTTTCTTAACTTTGGTCTGTGTTGCCCTAGGAAGTGTCTGATTTCTGTCTTTAATGCAGTAGCTCTTTCTTCACATGCTCTCTCTCCACTGGGCCTATTAGGACTCCCTTTTTATTTATGTGGGTTGGAATACTTAAATCTTTTTCATCTTCCCTTCAGGAGGACTTTTCCCTTAGATTTTCATTTATGAATCTTGTCCATGACTGACACCAGTTATCATAGCTTTTCTCTCTCCTTTTAGTCTTTGCCCAGGGATTTGAAGTATCATATACAAACAATACTGCTTTTTGGGGGGATTCAACCTCCCTCTCTTCATTTCCAACATTTTCCAATTTCAGTTCTCTAATTAGTATGTTCTTAGTTCCTCAGGTTGAACTACCTCTGTTGATAGCATTTCCAAAAAAGTATAATTCATGTATCTCAAGAATCAATTATTATCTAAGCAACTTATCAATGTTGGACAAATGTGATTCTAACTATAAAGAATATGAAATATAATTATATGTATAAAGATTAAATAGAATAAACATAACAAAATATTTAGAAATGATTTGTTAGCCATGCAAAGTAACTTCCCACTTGCTATACATACTGGCAACTTCAGATTTGACACATTATGTAGAAAACCAAGTTAGAAGATGAAATAACTTTTTACTATGAGAGAAACGATTTGAATTGTGTTGTAGAATAGTATAGTGGGACCTGGTGTCACCTGTTGGGACAATGCAGCTTTACTTCACCTTCTCCTCAGGCTGTCAATGCTTCGTATGTTTTAGTCGTATACCAGTTTGATAGCCCTTTTATTTAACTTAGATAATATTTTGTTTCTTTTTACTCTTTATGCGTCTCTTTCTCTGTCTTTTTTTTCTCTTTTTTTTTATTTTTCCGTTTGTATCAAAGACATTTCTTCACACACCAAGATTTTGTATTGGTTTTAAGAAGATACCCAGATCTATTTGGAAAGGCGAATACCAACACATCTCACAGAACTATGCAAATTTCCTATTGATGTGACCTTTTTTTTTTTATTACAAAGATTTTGTGGCCTCTACTACATCGATTTTGGACAGCCTTCAATCTAACCTCTTTGCAAGTATTCCTCTTTGACTGACAGCATTGTGTCTCAAGAGACACTGCGAGCTGTAGTCTCTTACTTAAGAGTTTTCCTCCCTTGTCATCTCAAATGTCATTTTTGAAACATTTATCAGAAGACACTGTCATTGGACAAATAATGGAGCTACGTGATAGTAGCTCTGATAGATATACACAGCCTCTCTGCTGCAATGACAGGTACTGCTGTTGGCTACTTGAGATAATAGGAGAGTTCAGATCTGTCAATAGATGCAGAGGGAAGGACACTATGTGGGAAAGAGGGAAGGACACTATGTGGGAAAGAGGGAAGGACTATGTGAAATGGCACTGCACATGCTCAGTGGGGACAAGACAGCTGTCAGTGTGGAATAAGTGCAGACTGCAGCAGAGATAGTGCTCCTTGGGAAATGATAACTTTTGTTGAAAGGGCAAGAGAGAGATCTGCTCACAGAACTTGTGTGCCATTCGATGAGCATCGGCACAGTTGTCGCAATTGTCTACTCTTTTTTTGCAAGCTACTTCGTTTACAAATATTGCAAAGCTTTCTACAGTATTTCTTATAATTGTTTGTATTTTTCATAATGAAATCTCCTTGTCAAAGTAATTATTTTCCACTCTAGTATTGCTCTTAATTTTTTCCGTACTTCAAATGAATGACTAGAAAAGGGTAAAAAGGGGAGAGAGGGGGCTTTCTGAAAACAACTAAGAGCACAAGTCACTTTGGGGAAGTTTTCAAAGAAACTGTGAAGCATAAAGGACTTTCATATGGCTCATTCCCACAGTAATGAAAGGAAGTTAAGTCTCTATGCCTGAAGGATCTGTCTTGATTTTCACTGAAACTTGAGCTCTAAAAATTGCACAATCAGTCTTATTTTTATAGCATTTAGGAGCACTTTGGGCGTTCCAAAATAAAATAAAAAAAAAAACAGATACATTATCCTATCCTGAATAGAGATACATTATCCTGAAACAGTCCATGATCCAAATTTTGCTTTGATATGACAAACAAGGAAAACTGTCAGAACAGCAATAATGACATAACGAAATGAGAAATCACAATCCAACAAGACAATACATTTAGCAATTTCAGCATGAGGTCCTTATCCTGAAGTCCTGAAGTGTTGCTTTTGTTTTCTACAAGCTGTGTCATGCGTTATCTCCAAGAATGGTATTTTTTCTTCCTTGCTATGTAACATATATGTTACATACAGCTAATTAATAGAAAAAAGAAAGAAACAAAAAGAAAGAATATAGAACACCAAGAAAGCAGTAAATCTGAAGTGGATAGAATTAGTAAATTAGTAGTTAAATGTTATGATCTAAAATTTTTGGGGGGATTTTTAATGATTTTTTTTACTTTCTATAATTTTTTTTTACTAAATTTGTAAGTCAAAGGATACATAGAAGATACTCCAAAGCCAAAGCCTATCAAATAAGATAGTACTTTTCTACGCCTTAATGTTTATAGGCAGCTCACCTGCCGCTGCATTTAAAATGCCAGTTCTGTCTATGCTATCGCTTTGCAATAGTGCTGCCATTTAGGTTAAATATCATGATTTAAGTGCTCAAGTTTCATTGAGAGCTAATGGAATATTTCCCAGAGTTCATATAATATGTTTTAGGAACTTTCACCTTTAATTAATAGTTTATAAGGTTCTTTGAATTTCTTAGATGAAAAAAAAAGTTATAGAATTATCTTGTATTAATTATTTCTGTAATAAGTTGCTCTAGAGCAGAAATAAGTTTTCATATGAAGTGTTTTTTTACAGCTCTGGCCAATCAATATATCTTCATTTTTTTAGCTACTTTGGATTTTTTCCTTCCTCTTCTATGTACTTTCTATTAAACGAGGAGTTTAAACTGTGGGAATAATAGAGCCCTTGTAAGCTCTTTCTGCGCTCACTATTCATTATTTATCCAGTGACCAGGTACAGTGGAAGCAGGCACAAAGTTAAATACGTTTGGACTAACTTTGATGCAGACAGTTCATTGTCTGAGAAAAAAAAAAAGCATTTAAGCCTCGATGTTCTCCATCCCATGATTTTCAATCCTACCTCTCCCTGCCATACACCCCTCCCTCTCTTTTCTCTTTTATTAACTGCTTTACTCCAATATCCTTTTGCCTGTGGTAACTGGCACTGTCTGCACAATCTAGTACAATGGTACTATTCATCCCAGCTGTGCCATTTATAGATTCCATAGCATCCTCCATCCCTATGGTAAAGATCATTCCGCCTTGTCGCTTTCTGTCTTTTGAGGCAGTGATTGCCGAAGCAAAGACCAATATTTGGGTTATGATTAGTATATCCAAGCCAGAGCCCTTTCTCCAAAAAGCTGAAATCAAGTCGGCCACACTAAGAACTTGCATGCACATCCACACATACGATATAACAAGACGTGCAGGGTCTGACATCGTCATGCTTCAGTAGAGCCAGCGCCAGATGCCCTGCTCCTTCACACACCCTGCTTGCCCATCTACTGAGCAGCATCAGCATCCTCCACAGCGCTCCTGCTCTCTTGCCTCTGAAGCAGCAAAATGCCACAGAGCAGACAGAAGTGACAGTGAGGGGAGTCCAAGGAACACGTTGATGCTGACAAGGCGAACTCCAGAATGAATGTATTAATATTGGCTGATCTCTCAGCCAAAGCTCTTATCTAAGCTTCTCATGACATGTGGTTATGGTTCCCATTATTTTGAACATTTTATGGGAATCCTAGTGGCATGAAAAGTCAGTCTTGGGTATGCTGTTGACAAGTGGTTCTCAGTTTTCTTTTTCTGTTGCTTTATTCTTTAAAATCAGACTTTCTGCTGATTTATTTCTTTCTATGTAAAATACTTATTTTTATCAGAAGTTTTCAACTTACACAAGAAGCTCTAAATATTTGTGTATAGGATCCTTATGTATCCCATACTAGCATATTAATATAACATTATCTGCCCAGACTGGAAAGGGAAGAAGGGAAGAAAGGAATAAAGGAACAAAGGAAGGAAGCAAAAGAAGAGAAAAAGAATGATAAAATCAAGTATGAAGGATGGAAGGAGTGAGGGAGGAAAAACAGTATAGGACAGGGAAAGAGATATAAACCATCCAGAAGAAAAGAATTATAAAGATATCAATAATAAGCTGCTCAGAGATTCATTTATAAACTTAGTTGTACTAAAACAAATACACATAGATGGATGTCTGTTCTGAGCTTTGGGCAACCTGGCCATCTGTTTATGTCTATTTCTCTGCCACTATAACATGAATTAACTATACCGCATGATAACTCAGGAAACCCAAGCAGCAGGAAACGTTCAAATGCCACACTGCAAGCTTAATCCATAAATCAAATCAACACTAAATTACACCAGCAATCCTGTCAAAACTGACAAAAGTGCTAAAAGCACCTCCATCAAAAGCACACTATCAAAAAAAATTATGTTGATATGTGTTTCTGATCATGGCTTGCTATCATTTAATCTTTTACTCATACAGTGAAAATTAAGTTTTTCCTAACCACTTATGCAACATTTATAAGAAGGTTCAGTTGATTTTGATTCTTGGGGATGTCTGGAGTTGTACTGAGAATCAGAATATGGACAGCGATTCATAGTGCTGTAGATCTTACTAACCTTTATTATAAAATATGCTTGTTTTTTTTCTTTTTCAAATGCATTATCTGAATGCTAAATCATATCTGAATGCAGAAACTAGTTTTGTAAGTAACATAGACTATTATCAAGTAAGGATTTAACATGATTTAACCTTTGTGAGGTTTCTGGCTTTAACTTTCATTTTAAGAATATCTACTTTAAGACTTCTTCCTCTCTTTCCTTTCACCGAATAATAGATAGAAGGGTCCTTACAGTTTAAGTCTGTTAAATTAAGTAACAACCAGGCAAATTGTGAGACCATCAAATTCACTCAAGAAGGTATGAACCTCCCCAGTTTCCAGATGACCAGTTCATTCTTCATATCCTGATCGTCTGTCTGACCTGTGAAATGAAACTCCCAGGCAAATATGCCTGATATCGCTCACTTAATAATTGCAGTAAAGGCTCCAGATGTCAGCACAATTTCCAGCTAAAAGCACCTTTGCCTTCAGCCTCTGATTCAGCTTCATTTCTTCTCTGCTGTATACATAGTAAATGAAAAGAGTGCCTGAAATTTCTGAGGAAGCTTAGTAAGGTAGCTCCAAGTATGGCTCATTGCAGGAATTCTGTCTGAGGTGATAACAAAAAGATATCTAGAATAAAAAGTAAAGCTCCTTGAAAGCAGCGATGAATATTGTTACTCTACTGCTCTGTCTGCGTCAGGAGTAGTCTAAATATCAAACAAGATCCTCTGCCTATGAATCAAGAGCATGAGTCATCTAAAGGGAGAGAGTATGCTAGACAATATGTAACATGAAATGGCAGTGCCATGCACTGACCCAGATAAGAGTGCACATTGTAGAGTCTGTTAAAATTAATATTTACTTTCTATTTATATGTTCATGTTTATGTTTATGTTTATGTTTATATTAATTTGTTAAAAGGTATTTCTGGCTCACTCTAAGATAAAATAAATACTGTAGTGCAACTATTTTGGCAGCTGGCTGACTGTGCTACAACGGTTTGTCCTGACATTTGCATGCATATAACACATTTGTGATATAGAAGGCAGATTTTTTGTGTTTCTGAGACAGTCTTGAATTGAAGAGTATTAAGTAGTCTGCCCATGAATGACTAACAATTTTCATATTAGATGAAAAAAAGATACTGCACTTTGGTGTAATAAGGATATAGAACTTCTCACTTTAAGTCCTCCCTCTCTTGCTTAAATGTGATCTTCGTGGAACTTTTCTTCTTGAAAAAGAATATCAATTGTTCTCTAATAAAAACATATAGAAATAAATTAAGAATCAAATTTGCTATCTCACTGAAGCTAACACCTACCTTATAAACTACTTGCATCTCATTTAGATGACTGGCAAATATAAAGTGTAAGAAGTTAACAGCATCTGTGAGATGATGAACAGGTTGTGCATTTGAAAGGATGAGAAAATACCCTGATTAATCCAGAGCTAAATTTTTCACTGTCGAGATGACGTGAAACAGTGTTTGTGTCATCAGCTTTTTTATCGTGACAGCTTTGTTAACTATGTCAATCCATGTCTTCAAATTCTATTTTCAGAAACGATGAGGTATTAGACCTCTCCTGGCACTGTAAAAGAGTAGATTTAACTGGGACAGGACTGAGTCTAGGTCATAATGTTTGACACTACAGCCAGGTTTAGCTATCTTGCTGTAATCAAGTGTTACTACAAAACAATTCAAAACTCTTACTGAAATGCAGAATGAGAGATTTTCAATCCTTAAACCTCTTCCTCCCCTCCTCTTACCACCCTGTGCCTCAAATGATTCAGGCTATAAGTTGTTCAAAACCAGGACTAGTCCTTTTGCTTGACCGATGAAACAACAAAACACTGGTATGTAACACATACCCTCACTGTTCTTTTCATGTAAAAGCACCTTTATGATAAAGGATGTTGAATAAAAACATTGTGAAAGGGCAACAGTTCCTGCTATTTAAAAGGAAAACATCAGTGTGTCTCTCATTTGTTCTCAGCAAGCTTGCTGCTCCTTTTTCCATTTTCCTTAGCTGCTAATGCTATCTTGCTGTAGCACTGTTCAGCAGACCTAGGGGAGGCAAATGTCAGTTTTCCAGATGGCAAACTGCCAGTCTGGTGATACAGCATTGAAAACCACTCGGGGAATTCACTTTGTTGCAGGAGCAAAAGAACATCACTTCATAACACACCTTGTGTATAGGATTGGTTCACAACAGCTGCAGAAGTAGCCAGAAAAGAAGTTTCAGCAGATCTCCTCAAATGCCTGCTTACATGGTGTCAGCTTTCTACATGGCCCCAGCAGCTGTTTAAAGTTATTTCCAATTTAGAGAAAGAAAACATCCCTCTTATGAAAAATAGACATTCTCATCTAAAAATTACCCGAGTCAAACTGACTTATTTTTGACCAGAACTGAAACACTATATGTTTCTTAAAATACTTCTTGGAGACGTTAGGTCAGATGTCCATCTAGTATTCTTAAACACTTTTTACCTATAACGAGGAAAAAAAATTGCCAAAACAGCAAGTCTTGAATGGAAAAGGCTTTATTATCATTAGTACCTCTTTTATGGTATCTCTATTCAGATAGTAAGATGTTGGAGTATATGGTAGGGTGTGGTTTGAGAAAAACAAAACAAAACAAAACTCCAACATTTATTAGATATTTTAATAAAATACTAAAATCTTGGAATTCTTTTGATTCAAGATGTTATTCAGGTAGAAAAAAAAACAAATGTTATAAAGAATTTTACACTCAGATGGATTATTTTTTCTTATACTTTCCAGTTCAACAGTATACTTCTCTGGGAAGCATGTGAATATATTATTTTAGATTTAAAAATAAAAGGCAATTTGATTCTGGTAAATCAAACAAGTAGGAAATGCTTGTTTTTCAGAATGTTTAGGAATGTGCTGTATTGAAGCTCTAAAAAGTAGAGTGACTGCCTTCTGCTTGAGCAGAGTCTAGCTTGAACATAGTCTAGCTAATATCCTTTCACAAGTAAAAAGATTATGGAGATGGTATAGCTCCTTCCTACACTTGCTACTGACAATCCTAGGTGGATGGAGGAGTCACATAAAACATCTTTACCTCTATCTTGCATTGAACAAACATCTTGTCCAAAAAGGACAACATTTGTAGAGAATTTGTTGAGAGTAGCCAACTCATCTCCTTGTCTTCCCTTTTCATTCCAGACAGTAGTAGATGTTAAGCAAGAAAGTGGCTTAAGTACAGCTTGCTTCAAGATTATTTTGAAGATATCTGGGGAAATAAAAGTATATTGGCTTTCAGCAGAAACCACAGAGGGGTGCAAGTGATTTCTTGCCCCTGCATTTCAGATCTCATTTAAGATTTGCAATCAAAAAGTCTCATCCAAGTGTTACTTTCGTAGCAATGACCCATGTTTTACTGTGTGTTTTCTAAATAATTCTCTTTCTATTTTATTTTAACCTTTATAAATGTCAGGAATAAGTAAATTTGAACAATGTCCATTTAACCAGGTTCTGATGAAAACAATTAGAATAAAACATTACCAATTTTCATAGCAAGTAAGAAAAAATTAAAAATACATTCATTTACTCAAAACTGATGAATTAC
>JAVCKT010006246.1:7058-20636 GCA_032273925.1 Rhynchotus rufescens | reverse complement strand
GTCTACCTTGAGGGTGTAATTGTGTGTTGCTAATGTAATGGCTAGAGCTGGTGATCCAAACGGCAGCCTGTGAAAGGTCAATATGCGGAATGCAAGGTTGTGCGGAGCAATTGGGGGAAAATGGAGCCTGATTTGACAGAAGTAGAAGGAGAAGGGAGGGCAAGGACAGTGAATGAGTCTCGCAGGTTGACTTTTAAAAATGAGTTCTGCGGAGGTGAGCAAAAAAACCTTTACAAAGTCTATCAGTTATATCTAACTAATATCATAAAAAAAGAAGATAATAGATAAAAGAAGAAAGTAACAAAACCCACGGTCACAGCTAGACATTTAACTGATGGAATGGGCAGAGATTTCAGGGGAGTTGTATGTCAGCCCTTAAATCATCATAGATGATGATATGCCTAAAAAAGAGAGTCATAGTATAAAATTCTGATCTCAGATACCCTAATGAAATCCAGAGGTGATGTCTACCAAGAGCCTGCACCAATGAAAGCAGGACCTAACTTTTGCATTAATGTTGCTTTCATAACTGTGAGATTTGTAATTTATTATATACCATCTTACGAATCTATATGATTCTGTTTTACTGACAATCAGAAAAATGTCAGACAAGCCAGTGGAGCACAGTCATTGCAAACATTTGGTTGGTTTCTGATCTAAATTTAAAATAGTATCATATCTTAACAGAAAAAGAAACCAGGCTAATATTTTTGCCTTGAAAGCCTTCGTGGTCACTCCTCTGCTTCTGTCTCTGCTTAGGGATGTTCTCCTTCACTGTAATATAAAATGCCTTGGACACTAACATGGGGTTCATTTCGGTGTCTGGTCGCTTGCTGAAGTTGCTCATAGCTGTCATCCTCATAGCATTTGAATGAGGACATCATCTGTTTAGTCCCAACTACAGTACAGATGAGAATTTAAAACCTGTTAGAACTATGCAACAAAAGAAAAATATGCTGATCTTTCGTTTTAATTGCTGATTCTTCTCTAGTTTCTTTTCACATGTGAAGAATATTTTGTTTTGGCAAAGGAAAACATTACCCTGCAGTATTAACCCAATTGCTTGTCATTTTGTGTGGAGCCATTATGGCTGGTATTGTATACATAGTCACAAGTCAAAGCATCATGTACTACAAATTGAAGTTTTTATCCTCGTAATGAGATAGAAAGGAATGCCATGAGTCTATGGTAGGGATAATAACATAATAAAGAAAATAGGCAAGAAAAAGATAAAACTTCAACACTTTGTCCTTGTGCATGCTACTCCTACTGATACAGCTTTTAAAATACAAATGGCTTGAAGCCCTGGAATCATGCTGATTTATGTCCCCAAAGATCTGGTCTGGTGTAATGCCATGCATTTAAATGCTGCCATACTCCACTGAGGCCACAAAACAGCTAGCAGGATATGCTTTTCATGTCCACAGAGTTTGTGAAGAGCTCTGAGCTTCCTTAGGTGACTGTTAAGTACTGCTACATGAATCAAGACCTCAAGAGGGAAGAAAATTCACCGCAATTTGGGGGGAATCATAATAGAGATGTTGGGCTATATTCTTGGTATGCTTGGGTCACACTGAAGAGGTTCTCAGAAAGCGCTTTTGCCCTAAACAGTTCCTGTCTTGAGGCTACCTACTAGTGAATTTGGTCTTAGGAAAGACTGTTGCTGCAGTGGTCTCACAGAGGCATTTCAGGGAACAGGACTGCAGATGTGTTCCGAGATGCCCAGGGCAACCATCATCCTGTGAGGATCCTGACTTTTTAGTTGAAGGAGTCTGTTCATTCAGAGTTCATTCAGAGTCCGAGAGGCCTCATGTTCAGTACTGTCTATTTATTGTATTTGTGGCATGGGCCTGATGCAATGGTGGAGCGAAATGAAGTCTCTGTTTTGGCCACTACAAGCACTCAGCGAAGGCCTGGAGCTATTGCTTCTATTACAAGGTGAACAATTGTGTTTTAACATGTCAGAACACATAGAAACTTGTGAAAGAAAAATGTTCTTTTGCTAGGGTGTTTCAGATCCACTGAGAGCTCTAGTTAACCCTCCCCACCTAGAGAAGTACTTCTAGGTGAGGTACTTCTTAGTACTCACCTCTAGGTGAGTACTCTAGGTGAGGTGGCAGGTGAGGTTGCCATAGAGGTGTGTTCAGCTGCGCTATACAGCCCATCGTCTTTTTAGGGTGGGAGCGTTTCTTGAGTGCCCTGAGGTCGTCTTTATTGATCATAAGATACATGAAAAGGATTTTTCAGAACAAACAAAGCAAAACTTGATGGGTTTATTTTTTCTTTAGCTGCAAGCCTTTTCTTCTGAAGGAATCTTATCCGACAGGAGAGTAATCATAGCCATGGCACTGAGAGCAAAACAGCAAGCAATTTCCTATACTTTTGTCTTTTCCATTATCCACATGTACAACTGTCTTCAATTACTTCCTCAGACTTTGATGAGTTTTGCAGTGTGGCCAATGATTAACTGCAAGGACCATATTTTCTTCCATCCTTGACTTGTGCTGTCTTGTAAGTGTTGAGCCATGCAACAGATGAACAGATGTGCTCAGTGTCAGTTCCAGCTATTCCTTTGTTCAGCAACACAACAAGGAGGAAGGAGGAGGCAGTGACAGCAGCATCCCAGCTGAAATGCTGCAGATGAAAGACTTTCCGTGTGGCCGGCCATGGAGAGTGCCGTGCGGTGCGGACTGAGTCATGCTCTGAACACCAGCGCGTGAGTAAGAAAACTGAGCATTCCCCGAAGCCTGCTTTTCCCAGTGCGCTGGCAGCATCATCTCTCGTTCCTCACTCCCCTGAGTCGCTCTCTGCATGATTTCCTCTTTGCTGCTCCTCTGTGTCCAAATGGGTAGTCTCATCCACTCATAGCCACAGCCTCCTGGAGCCACCTGCCGTTGTGACTCAACAGCAACTGTCGTGAATTCAGAATGACTAAGTATCAGTGGTAATAACGCTAGAAAGGAGAGCAGGAGAAGAGGCCTGCAGGAGGATCTCTCTCACCTTCTCATGCAGCATTCCCTGAAAAAAATGAAGAAACAGGGACAAAATGAACATTAGGGGAAGAGGAATATACTTCGTGTGCACTGCCGCAATTTGCACATTGAACTCTGACTTGAGAAGCCCAGTATTCAGATAACTTGGGAATGGCCATGATAGCTAATGCTTTTCAAGCTGGAGTTTTCCAAGGAGGCAGATTTCTACTGAATTACAAAGGGAGCTGGGCAGTGGGTACTCAGACATCTATTACAGGTGCCAGACTGGCTGGAGGGAGGAGACCCCTTACCGTGTGAGGTTTGCTACCATGCCCTCAGTAATGCATCTCTAAACTCAGTGAAGAGCATTAGGGCACTCTATTTATGGAAATCACATTCTCTAAACACGCTGGAGGAAGCAAGCTTTAACCCATTTGCTGTTATTTCTGTGAAGAAGACAGCATTTTTTAGTCAAAGACTTAGTGTTTCTTCAGTCAGTCTAAGATAACCTGTCTAGTCCATGCTGATCTACCCTGCTCCACTATTCACCGGGGCTTCTTTGCCAACAAACTGTACGGGAAAAGAATAACAAATGGAGAGTTTTCACTGAGTGGTTTAAAATAAGTGAGAAGAGGCCACAGGATTCATGATCCAAGAAGAGGGCAGCATTTCCTGAGTAACTTGTCCACTTGAGTTTATTTGCTTAGTTACTTAAATGTAGAGCCAGTGAAAGGTGCTAAGCTGTAGGCAGAATGTCAGCCAAATGATAGCAGGGACTACAGGTCTCTCTCAGCTCACTTGACAGCTCTGAGGCTTGGAGAAGGGGACCCTGGAGTAGGAGATCATTGTCTGGAGGCCATAAAGCTTCTCCATTCACACCACCAGTAGAGGGATGAGCACTTCCTCAGAGGTGAAAGCTTGGCTCACCTCAGCCCTGATCTTTGTGCTGACACTGTCGGGTGGGCAGCAAGCACAAGAGCAGATGCCAAGCTTGTGATACAGGAGACTGAGAAAAGTTCCCTTTGCTGCTCTGTCCCGTTTTGACCGCCCTGTAAGTTAGGAAATTAACCTTAGCAGGAACCTGAGGAAAACACCATGAGAGTGCTACCTCTAAACCATTTCACCCTTGCTTGATGTGGGCATGTTGTGTGGGTGAGCAGAGTGCTTCCAGTGCATTGCTCGTTTTCCTCACCCCATAGAACAAGTTTCTCTAAACTATGCTGAGTATGAGGACAACAGAGAAATGGTCTTTCCTGTAACTGTCCCTTCTTTGATGCATTCGTTGCTTCTTCTGCAGCTCCTTTGTGCTGACACCCAGACTAGGGCATTGCGCTTGTCACAGAACACCCTCTCTGTGTGAGAGCCATGTGTGTCAGCATAGGACACAGATTTCAAGGAAAAGATGTTTTATTTCTGCCATCAGTCATCCACTATAGAATGAAAACCTGGTGATTTGTCACCTTCCCTGGAACACTGCTCATTTCAGTGCAGTCTCAACTGCATACAGAGTTCTTCGCTTTTTGACCACTCTGTTCTGTGGTCACCTGCCTTACAGCTGTTGCATCCTGCCCCTCCGTGGCAGCATGTCAGCCCTGGAGGCACCTGTCTGTCACAGCATCACACAGAGCCTTGGGATTCTCCCAAGTGGGAATCATTGTATCACTCTATGCTGATACTATTAACATATTTTCATCCAGCAACAGTCAATGTCAGATTGTTTCACAACTTGTTCAACAGACTTCAATGTTTCAGAAAAGACCAGACAAATGTCTTTTTACTTGACCTCTTTAATGCAATGTCATAGATCATTTGCGTGTTTAACAGCTCTCAAAACATCGATGTGCATGTGCTTACAAAATAGATATCTTCTCACTCCTTTTTTTTTCTTCCTTCAAGTGCCATGAGAAATTATTTAAGGAAGTTTTAATGAAATGCATCTGTCACTTATGAAGATAAATAACCAGAGTATGGCTTTCCATTACTGGAAATGGCAGAATTAAATTAGAAAATTACAATCCTCAGCATCTTCCCTGACTTGTTTTTGCATAATGTGTTAGAAAATATGCCCACATAGGCAGAATGCTGCAATACCAATGGAGCGTGTCATAAAACAAGACCCCTTTTTATGGTTGTTTTGTTAGTTTGTATTGGGGAATTTTCTCCTGTGGATGATTTTTGGTCGTGTTTCTGGTTAAGGAGGTCCAGTTAGTAAAGGACATGGAACTAGAGTGGTAAATAGATAAATTAGAATTTTAGGGGTGGTAGTTTGGACAACAGAAACAAATTCCAGATTCTGAGTCTTCAACAACTAGAAAGATAGCAAATTGTAGAGGAAATAGGCTCATGTTATTACCCCATTAGCAAACTAGTCTTTCTGTGCAGAGAAGCACGTTGCTGTTATTTGTTTAGGGAAGAGGGTTAGAGGACAAGTTAGACTCCTCAGACTCTGGTCTATTTAGAGTAAGCTACAATGTGATTCACAATCTTTAGCCACATTCCTTATTGAAGCAAAGAGGTGGCAATTTATGTTCATGAAAGCAGCACACAGTGTGAATTCCCTTGTGTTTCCCACCCGTCTTCCAGTTAGGAGTAGAGGATGCTTACGGAAGCCTTGTGCCCCTCTGCCCATGCAGCTACTCCACCACAGCGATACACAGTTTGCTCCCCTCTGCTCCCTCAGCACCACGACCTCCAGTCATTTTCCTGGTCTTCCACAAGGTTGCTTATACAATTCACATTGATTTTTGCTTTTCTTTCTCTCTCTTTCTTTTTTGTATGATGTGAATTTTGTATCCTGTGTTGCAGAGAGAGACAGTTTCAGTAGAGATGCAGGGAGTTCATCACCCTTGTGTGCTAACCCAAACTCAAGCATCTTTCTATAGATGCTCCTAATGAATCCTCATCCCTCATTGCCTAAGTAAATGTTTTAACTACTGGACACTGATGCTATTTAACTACTGACACTGCTGCCCCTCACCAGCAGGCAGTGTAGCTTCTCTGCTGGGCCCTGTGCTGCCTGCCCATGTCAGGAGTGTTGAGCCAGGACTCCTGCAGGAGTGAGCAAAAACTGCCAGAAATGCCCTGCTAAGGTCTTGGTAGTCAAATACAGATGCAGAGCTTGATGTGAGCAGAGGATGTTTATGCAGCTGATGAACATAGCTGGCTTAAAAGTGAGAGAATGAACTTCCCAAGCGTCTTTTTAAAAATTAACCCTTTCTTTTCCTGAATAAAATTCAGGTAGCTTTTGTTGTTCTTGCTAATTGCAGTCTGCCAAGTTCCTGAAACTGCTCTGAGATCTCTGTGATGGAAGGGAGAGAATTAGGGTGCAGTCACTAGAGGCCCCAATCTCTTGGATGCATTTAGGATAATCCTCGGCTTCATGGAGAATGGGAGGCAAGCAGATAAAAAAATAGGTGGTTGGGAAGATGGGCTTGTTGAGAGGCATGAGCTTTTAAAGCCCCAGCTGCATTCCTTTCAACCTCATCTTAATTGAACTGCTCAGATAACAGCAACTCTTCATGAAGTAAATGCCGGTTACCCTGGGTTTGACCTTCAGTAATTCTCCAGAAATATGGAAAGGGATGAACATTACTTCACTTTTTCCCTGACTGTGCAAAGGAAGAAGTGCTAAGGATTGAATACCCAGATGGGCAGGCGCAGCATAATGAGGGAACAGCACCAAAGAAACAGCAGAGACAACGTAAGCCCTGGTCAGTGTGGCAAGTACCTGCCCCCCAATAGGGATCAGTTTTGGTTCATGAAGAGAAGGCAACAAACTCCCATAACCTCCCAGCTAACTGTGGAATATTTCGTTTGGTTATTGACATCCTGAGGTGAACTTACCTTGTTGCCCTGATAGATGGTGGACCATCCTGGGAAGCTTTGAAATTTGATTACCTTCAACATGCATTGTGCTGCATATTGGTAGTTTCACAATGATCAAACTCTTTTAAAATTTCCACCTCAGTATCTAACTCCATGCCCTTCTCTGCAACACATACCACAGGTTGACTACATGCTGTGCACAGAAGCATTTCATTTTAATTTTTTTTTACACCTAATGCCCTTTAATTTCATCAAGCGACTACTTGTTCTCTGTCCCTCCATGCAGTATGGCTAGAGGTGGTATGAGAATCTTCTCTTTGCCTCCTGCCATCTGGAACAGCCTTGCATGTATTTCTCTGCTTCACTAGCTTTCCATCTCATTTCAAGTCTCAGCTGAAAACTTCTCCCTTCCCCCTTACTTCTATTTTTCTTCTCTTATTTATCTCTGCAGCTGCAGTATTGGTTTCTGTAAAGCAGTTCAGAGATGGAGTTTGCATGACAGAATTCAAAGTAAAAACATAAACCTTTAACCCTTATTGAAACACATATCTGTACTGGAGCTGTTGGTGTAAGCAAGACCTGAAGGACCAAATGGATGTTCTTAGTGGACATATCACAGGGGAAAAAAAAAAAAAAAAAAAAGCATGAAGCGCCTTCTTGATTATAACCATTAACATCATCCCCAAAGCACATGGACTTCATGGGCTATGGGAACACTGTAGCAGTGTATGCTGCCCCAGCATAGATCAGAGACCCAGAGGCAGCCAGCACATCCAGAAGAGAAGTGTATAGTGAGTGATCTGTAGGAAGCCACAGACAGGTTGGAGGAGGGAGATGGACTTTCACAGCAGACCTGGACACAGGTCAGTAAGTCAGAATGGGAAGCTGGGAATAGTATCAGGAACAGGCAGAAAGAATAAGGTATTTTTAGGGAGAGAAAGGAGGAATGGTGTTTTGCTTAAGCTTTTTTTAAAACTCGGCCTTGCAAGAAATTTCAGCATGGTGGTACTGGGGTGGAGAATGAGTCCAGCTGCCTTATAAATATGAAGACAGCTCATAAATGGAAAATGCTACAGAAAGTGCCCCGAGGGGTGATGTGGACATGGGCCTGCTTCCTTTGCCCTATTGTGTTTGCAAGTTAACATGGAGAGGAGCTGCAAGGCTGACCTGGGAAGACGCACGTTGACCACTCCCTTGGTAGAGTGAAGCCTCTTTCTCTGTCCCACAGTGCCAAAACCCCATGGATTTTGATTCAGCTTTGGATGCAAGGAGTAACAAACAGCATGGGACATGCTGTGAATATTGTTTTTGGCCGTAAAACAACGCAGAACACTTTCTGCAGCCTATCACTAGTTTTAGACCCGCAGTGAAAGACTTTGAGCCATCATCACCAACAGGATGAACGCAAGAAATTGTCTTTATTAACACTTGCTAAGAGGTCTTAGATGAAATTCTCAGTTGGTCTTAGGTGGCAGACAAGTCAGTGCTCTTCTGTGAAGGGCCAGACTGGGAGAACATCTACAGACATCACATCCAGCAATCGGTCCAAATTCATAAATGTGAAAATAAATTAACCAGAGCCTCTTGGGAGACTTTGATGTGCACCTGTCCGACTTCTGTCTTCCTCAGTGGCTAATTCCCAACACTTCAGGGGAAAGGGAAGATGGAGAAAAACATGCACGAGCAAAACTATTGATGAAATAGAAAAAAAATGTTATGTCTCTGGCTGGTAATCAGGAGAAGCTCCAGAGCAAGAAATAATGTTATGTAAATATATACTGTAAGCAACACCTTCAACAAATAGTTGATGAAGTCTTTTTTCAAACCCACTTTGATGTTCAAGGACTCAAAGCACAAGTTCAAATTCAAGTTCTTTGCCCATCACTGTGCTATTTGAAAGGCTATTCCAAAATGTCATTCTTCAGATGGTTGGAAACCTTCCTGTAATTTCCAGTCTAAATTTATTCATGACCAATTTATATCCATTTGATCTTGTTCCAGCATTATCCTTTAGGTTAAATAATTCTTCTCCCTCCTTGATATTTACTCCTCGATGTATCTATAAAGAGTCATTATCTCCCCTCTCTAGTCTCGTTTCGCTAGAATAAACAAGCCAAGCTCTTTTTATTTCTTTTTGTAAGATAGATCTTCAGTTCCTGAATGTATCCCAGAATCGCTTCTTTGCACCTCTTCCAGCTTCTGTTTATCTCCTTAGGACAGAGGTGACCTGAGCTGCAGGTTTTGAAATGAGAGCTTACGAGTGTTGCATGCAACACAAACATGTCTGCATTTCTGTCGTTCCTGTAGAGTCAAGCTGAATACTGAGCACAGTGCATAGGAAATAGTGGAGAACCCCTCAGCACTTCTAATAAACAGTGTGCTCGTTCTGCTTAGCCAGAGCCTGCCCTGACTTCTGAAAATAAGCTTGTTCACACTGATTGTACTGAAATTTAATGCAGATAATGATGACATCTTCCCATACTTAGAATTTGATCCCTTTTTTATACTGCACACTTGGGAAAGAAACAATAGGGCTAATTACTCCTTATACTGTACACAGGAGAGAAGCTGCTCAGACCTAGAGGTTGTGTCAGTACAGAGTCAAAGACTTCCCTGTTTGAATATTTTGCTTGTTTAAAAATACAGATTCAGGTCAATCAAAATCTGACCAGGAACTGATGTTGATATTAAATTTGTTCGCAACAGACATTTCTGAGTGACGGCAAAAGTCGTTACTTGCTGTTTCCCAAAGGTGAGCATTTCATTTAAACGTCTGCACTTAGGTTTTGAAATGGGAAGACAAATAAAAACAACCTGGCATTTTATTTGATTGAAAGTGATTGATGGGAAGAAGGCGTGGAGGAGAATAAGGGAGTTTTTCATGCTGGAAAACTCTTCCCTTATGTTTGCCGGTTTGTTTCAGGTTCAAATCACTTTTTGATGTTTTCATTTGGCCAATGCCCTTGATTGCTCAGGGCTGCCAGTAAGACTTATATTTGCCCCATGCCAGTGTCTAGGGCTTTGAGAGGAAGCTACAACTTTCTTTTTAATAGACCTTGATGCATTTTCCTGACATGGATTTGTTTCATTGCTCTCTAAATGAAACTGAGCTTTTTGGTATCCACAAAGCAAGCTGGACAAAAGGACAAAATGTTACTTGTGTTCAGAAAGGTATTGGACAAACTCATGGAATTAAAAATAAAGCCCTGTCCATCCTGACTGAAACCCTTCTATGCTGCCTGGGTGGCCGAGCATAGCTGAGCACCAGGCCCGCTGTTACTTCCAGTGTCTCACGGGACTTTCTCATGGATGCCACCCTGTGCCATGTGCCCTAGGGGTCCCTGCTTGAGCAGGGGCGTTGGACTAGATGATCTCTAGAGGTCCCTTCCAACTTTAACCTCAACCACACTGTGATTCTGTGATCTCACAGCTTTGTGGAGCATGATATAAGCTGGTACCTGCAGTAGTCTCCCAAGCATATAGTGTGTGAGAGTGATCTCACCTTGTGTTCAAGACAGAGATAAGATTGAGCAAGATGAAGTGAGTGACCCGTTTACAAGTCGTTTGTACCATGTAAGTGATTAATTGAAGCTCTTGCCTCCCTTTCCCCGGGCCAGCAGGTTTCAAACGCGGTGCAGGGAACAGACCATCAGCAGGCTCGTGCTCAGAACCCGTTGACCTGTTGCCGCTTGGCCCGCTCTGTGGGTGCTCTAGGTTGTTGTCCAAGAAGGGTCCACAGAAATTACTCGTCTCCTAGCCCGTTCTGAAGTATAGGTCACCCTTTGCCTGGCTGTGCTAGACCAAAGACAACTCTATCACCTAGAACAGCCAGTAAAACCTAGACAAGGTGGAGGTATTTCGGGCTCTCCTGCTGGGGATTTTTCAGGGAAATCTGTCTGCCCCAGAGATAGCTTTAACTTTTTTTCTTCTTTTCATTTTTAAGTGCTATTTTGAAGTCTCAGCTCATAACTAGTAGATTTGTCTGTGACCTCTCTCCTACTCTTTCAACCTTTTTCTTCCTAGCCACCTTCAATTCATAATCCCTCAGCTCCCAGAATATGAAACCAATTTTAAAGCAGAGGAAAACAAAGTAGAAATGATAAGTGACTTCATCATAGAAAACTGAACAATAAAGTTCAAAAACTCCAGGCTCCCCTTCCTACATTTGAATCACTATATGGAACGATTAAATCATTGGGTATCGATGTTGGGTTGCTATCGATGCGATCCTGATAAAACATTTAGCCTGTTAATGAGACTTTCAGGTCTTCTGATGCCCTTTGGCTGCCTCTGCAGGAGAGTCAAAGTCACCCTGTTGGGCTAGAGTTTTCCTCTGCCCTGTTCTTACAGAGCTGGTTAGCAGTAGTCCAGAAATATTATATTGTAATGGCTTCTAGCCTGGGCCAGTCACCCGTGCGAACACAAGTGTACATCTGCTTGGCTCCTTTGCAGAGCATTTCGTACTGGGTTTGCCTCTTCTAATACATCGCTCATCATACTGGAGAAGCAGCCAGTTAATTGCTAACCTTCCCCCACTGTGAGATTTAGTAAGTCTTTGTCTCCTTGATGTGATTTCGTAGTATTGGAGTGTCAGAAATGATGATCATGAGCACTCGTTTCCTGGCTGACTTCAGAAATATCAAGACAAACTGCACTTATTTAAGGGTACATTTCTCTCCGCTCTCAGGCTTTCCCATAGCCTTAACATGAGCAGCCGTTTAGTTGCTCTACAAGCTTGCAGCATTTTTTCCTAACTCAGGGTAAGCAAATATTGATCATGACAAAGATAGTAATTGCATTCATTCATGATAATAGATAGTCCGTTGGCTGCACCCATTAAACCTTCTTTAAACGCAAAAAAACAACTTTAATTGCTTGGTGAGGGGCAGGCTGATGTTGCAACAGATTGGAGACTATTAATAATAGTTAATTCCAGGGTTACCCTTGCTTGTTTATGCTTGTTAGTATTAATGCGTTTTCATGGAATACAAAGCTATGTCTAAAAGAAGTATCCCAGACAGAACACCAGCCTGACTTTGCAGCTTTATAAAATACTCCTATAATCACTTAGTGTAACTCAGCACAGAGGTTCAGAACAGTACAGAACATTTTTTCCTATATTACCTGAAAGTTTGGGAAATCCAGCAATTCTTTTGTGCCCTGTCATTTTTTCTGTCATGGGATCCAAAAGGATTACCCATTTTTATGAATTAGTTCAGAGAAAGGATGGATACAGTCTGTAAACTCCCTGCACCCGTGTCTGCTTGGAGACTGGAGACTGGAGACAATTACCAGTTCATCTGTAAACCAACGTCGAACACTTGAGGGGCTTTTGTAAGCTGAGTTCTTCAAGCTATTAAAAAAAAAGCTGCTTCACACTTCAGCAGTGGCTACCAGGCTTGTCTCAATACCTCTCAAATTTCTGCAAACTGTCGCTTTGTTACATAGGCAGTGTTGTCACTTTTGTGAACATCCAAGCAGGAAAAGCTTCTCAAGGAAAGAAGATGGCCACTGTAAGAACTAAGATATCCAGAACCCCTTTGATATGTTATTCCGGACAATATGGTCTTCCCTCAGGCCTTGGCATCCCCAGTGCAGTCAAGAAGGGAGCTTCTGAACTTCCTTGAATTTGTTTCAGAGCATTATGACCCAGAGAGCCCTGTTTCTCACGTGCCTGTTAAACACTACTCAGGCAGGAGGATGGGTTTTCAAAGCTATTTGTACCAAGAAAAATGGTAGAGCAGATCTGTGTTTGAAGCAGGTTTTTCAGCCTATTAGCTAAACTGGATGTTTCCTGAAATGTGCTGATTCACTGAAGTCAGCAGGAATGTGTCTCATCTTTTGAAAGCAGTAACCATTGAACAAAAGCATACAGATTTTTATGTGTTTTTTTCCCCTCTGGATATACAGTGAAATAAAATATTTATTATGAGGTCATTCCATTTTTTGAAAAAAAATAAATACATGAAGTGATTGCCAGCATGCCTATAGGCGACCCCAGGCACAGCTGGAAGCTCGGAGTTACACCGCGCGGATACTGAGCGAGGCTCTCCCTGCTGTCCACAGGAGAGGCATTTGTTCATCGGGTTTGACAATTAGGCTCCCAGCCAACATCTTTTAATATAAAGTGAGGAACTGCAGTCGCTGCTAAGCATCACAGGGGCATGTCAAATGTGCCTGCCCTGCCGTGGCATTTTTCATATAGGAGAGAAAATGTTCTGCAGTTAGGCATTATTGTCCTTGCTGTCCAACCTGAAGAGTTCGAGCAGTGGCAGATGCAGGATGTGCTTTCCTCGATATTTGACTGTTTGCCATACAGAATAGCAATCTCTTCACTGCTCCCTGCTGGAATTTCTGGCAGTCTTCCCCTTGCAGCAGTGGAGGGAGACTTTGCAGCCATCCGCTCTGTGCAGTCCCCGAGCTGCGCGGGAAATGTTACTTCAGGAAATTAATGAGAAAAAGCACCCCCCAAATGCAGTGGGTTTGTCTTCATTAGGCAGTTTGCTGATTTTGCTGTCAGCCCTAAATGTCAGCTTAGCATGGACTGAGAAGTACACTCCCTAAAGCCTTTTGCATGGGCTCTTACTCTTTGCTGTTTCCCTTGCAATGCTTGACTCAGCACTAAATTAGCCTTGCAGGCGGGAGAGGAAGAGCTGTGACTATATTTTGCTTTGAAAATGGGGAAAATCACGGTTCTGTGATAACAAACATTACACAAAATGATCAGATGTATACACAGATGTATACATGTGCCTGAATCTACTGTCATGAAACATCTCTC
>JAVCKT010006244.1:36898-51114 GCA_032273925.1 Rhynchotus rufescens | reverse complement strand
TAGGAAAAGGAAAAACATTCTTTTGCCTGTTTTAAGTTTTGTTTTGTTTTCAGTCATCAAGTAAATGAGGAATTATTGGGTATTTTGCTTTGTAGTGTGCATAGTGAATGTAGCTTGTGAAGCCCATGACTAAGGGTTTGCATGCATGGGCTTCTTGCACATATTACTTGCAGCCCAAAGCTTCACCCTGAAGGTCAGTGTTTTTATTTAAAATTTTGAACAGATACCATTGATAAGGCCAGTAGATTTACAGGCTGGCAGAGTGTGCCTGTTTTGGGGAAAAACCTGCAGTCTCCTAGCTGGGAGACAAAGCACCAGTTGCCTTCTAAAAACCCAGCACTTCCACAAAAAAAAACACAGGTACAAAAGCAGTGAAAGCACCAGCGAGCTGTGAATGCTTCATTGCTTGTGTAGCAAATTCTTACTTGATGGCTTCCATAAGGAAGCTCTTTGCTTTCTACCACATATATATTATCAATGTCACAGCTGCACTGAATGGTTTTGAGGTCCTGTAACATGGCAAAAGGGATAGGATTTTCGTTGTTGCATCTCTGCTATTTTCTGACTTATGTGCAAAGCTTTCTATTTGCTAATCATATGGAAAAAAAGCTTTGATGTCAACTCTTCTAGGCAGGTGAGTGGCAGTGATTTGGCACATAATATCTTAGTAATGTTTCTAGGGTGGTGTGACATACTAAAAACATAGTCTTTTGGCTTTTAAGTTTTTATTTATTTTACACTGACCTGCTTGCACTGTGTATTTTTTGTAGATCATCTGTCCTTTGAATGCATTCAGAAAAATTATTTTCCTTTGCCATTTCTTTTAGGGTGCCGTTAGAAAGAGATAATTCAGAAGAGTTTTTAAAACGGGAAGCCAGAGCAACTCAATTAGCAGAGGAAATTGAATCAAGTGCCCAGTACAAAGCTCGAGTTGCCTTGGAAAATGATGAAAGGACAGAAGAAGAAAAATATACTGCTGTTCAGAGAAATGCTAGTGAACGAGAAGGACACGGTGTCAACGCTAGGTACTTAAATATGCTATGAATAGTATTTTTCCAATTTATTAAATGAGGCAATTTATTAAATGAGGTCAACATTTGGGTTGTATTTTCATTCCTCCTCTCACTTAACTTGATTTGAGAAAGATGAGTATCATCAGAGCACTTACAGGTGCTTTTCATTATCTCCCAGGTTCTGCCTTATAACTGATAGAAATTTGCTGTGTTTCAGGGAAAATAAATACATTCCACCTGGACAGAGAAACAGAGATGTCCTGTCCTGGGGAAGTGGACGACAGAACTCACCAAGGATGGGCCAGTCTGGATCAGGCCCACCAATTTCAAGATCTGGATCCCACACTTCAGATTTCAGCTCTAACTCTGGAGCAGACCAGAGAGTAGTTAACGGAGGCAAGTATCTTAAATCTAAATCAGTGTGTGTTGTACAAGTGCAGTGGTTTATCTAAGTGTTGAAGCTGCCTGTGATGTGTTCTAGGCTGTGTATTTTCATAAGCTAGGTTAGCATTCATCATATAACACAAAGTGTTTTTCATTTGGTATAACTTACTGATAGTGAAAAATTCATTTGAGTTTATTGTCTGTAGCTTCATATCCAGAGATGTCACTTGTTTTCTAGAAAAAAATCCCTTTCCTTAGGTGATGGCGTGGTTTACAGTTTTAAAGAGTAGAAGTTTGTTTTATTGCTATTAAGCTTTGTGTTGAGTAATAGCAATACTGACATCTAGTGAAGGGGAGGTGGTAGCTGCGTTGGAGGAAATGTCACTCTTCCTCCTTGGTGCATGCACCAATTCTGTTTCTCATTAAAGAACTATCAGGGCACATCTCCAACATTACTGTGAAAAGAGGGAAAGATCATTGATGGGAAAGTAAGGAAGTAAACCAAATGCTGCTTTTGAGATAGGTTTCAGCAAAAATTCACATTTGAGGCATTACTTTTGTAAGTTAAAAGTGTTACTATTGAGAATGTTGTGTATAAATAAAAATGCACAATACTCAAGTGCCTCTGGAGAGGAAGTCGGAGGAACCTCTGAAGGTAGGTGATATTCTTGTCTTAAATACAGTGTCAACTGCATAAAATTAGGCAACTGAGTCTTGCTGACTTTAAAGTCTGTTTATAGTGTTGATGGTTTCTGTCCTCCTATTATTTTGCTGAATGAACATATACACGAATTCACAAGCCATTTTGGATATTTTAAATTCTGTATTTCAGAAACAATGAACCCCATATCTGCTGTATTAAAATTCTCCATTACTACTTCAGATAACTGATAAGCGCATAAACGTCAGGCTTCAGACACTGAACACCGCTGTTTTTTGTAAAGATGCAGTTCCTAGAATTGATGCTGCTCATCATTTGGTTTCAAAGTAGTAGCTTATTTAGTTAATACTCTGTGTGAACCGCTGTATTGGGATCCTTTGGTAGTTATTTATGGACCTTGTCAAGAGTGATGTGTACCGTAGAACATATGATAGGCTAGTAGATCAAACTTTACTGTCTATTCCTTAGTAGTATTTGTAGATCCTAGTTAACCCTTTGGGGAGTTTATGTGACATTCAGATGTTAAAACTTATCAGTCTTGAAGTGGAGGAAATGACCTTGCAGAGCCCTTTCTATTGGTCGCACAAATAAACCAATCCATCCCCAAAGGGTTAAACATGAAAAATCATTTTGTCATATTTTACTTTTTTTTAACTTTACACCTAGGTTTTCCCATTTATCATAAATAATATCTAGGTAATCAAAGGGAATTATTCTTATCATGACACTCATGCAGTATTATTTTTTAATGAGAATCACTTTAGTGGCAGGGTACGAGAAACAAGTCATAGCAACCACATAAGCCAAAATGAAACTTCTGATCTGCAATCTGTATTAAAACAAACCAATCTCCTCTGTTTCTCTTCAGATGAAAGTATTTCATTAGTAAAACAACAGTCATACCTGAATATTGGATGAGCCCGATAATTAAAATGTCAGTATTCAGTGACAAAAAAGATTAACGAATATATTCAGCTAAATGAGATTACCAACTCCCCACAGAGACTTACGATTAATTTCCATGGCATAGACTGAACAGCATTCCAAATGAAAGGAGAAAAAGGGAGGCAGGGAGAGAAAGAAAGAAAACAATGGGATAATATGGAAAAAAAGAAAACAGATGATTGAAAATACAGTCTTGCGGCCAAGAGAAGATAAGCAACTCAAATGTTAGTACAGCAGAGACATATGCTTAGAAACAAGCTCTTTGCTTGAACTGCACTGCATCTGCAATTTCCTTTTCATCTTGTCTTCCCCAAATGTTACATATGGCAGCAAACTCATGACACTAGAAATAAATCACAAAACGCTCCTGGCAGATGATCATTTAAATATACAAGATATTTCAGGCAAGTAAACAAAATTGATGGCCACCACAAACGCAAAACAACTGAGCACACACAACCATCGCAACTCTCCCAGCTATTAATAAAACATCTATCTATATATTTTTAGGGAAGTAGTCACAAATCAGCCTACCAGCTGTCTGAATAGCTGAATACCTACATTTCCTTTAATAATGATATTACCTTAACACTGATACTATTGGAGTTTATAATATCATTAAAGGCAATTTGACTACCAGCTGGAACACTGGCTTACCACTCTCTAAATGGTGATTGTAAGATAAACCCCACTATTGAGAGAAACTCAGCCTCTCCAACTCTCTATTATATAATAACATTGCTGTTGGACATTAGAAGCCACTAATGTCTTGCTCAGAACCATCTTCTAAACTAGCGTGAACCAGAGCGGAGACTACATTGGGCTGCATTAGGAGAAGGGTAAGGAAGGAGGCCCTTCTCCTCTGCTCAGCCTTAAGGAGGCCACAGCTGGAAGGCTGAGTTCAGGGCTGGGCTCCCCGGTACAGAGATTTGGTGAAGCAAGCCCAGTGAGAGGTGAAAGGTGAAAGATGGTGAAAGGACTGGAGCAGGCGACCGATGAGGAGAGGCTGACAGAGCAGGAACTGCTTAGCCTGGAGATGAGAAGGCTCGGGGCAGGGGATCTTATTCATGTGTATAAACATCTGAAGGGAAGATGTGAAGCAGCGGAGCCAGACTCTCTTCAGTGCTATCCAGTGAAAGGACAAGAGGGAACAAAAGCATATTGAAATACAGGAAATTCCATTTAAACAGAAGAAAAACGACCCTTCTACTGCAAGGATGGTCATGCATTGGAACAGTCATCAAGAAAGATTGGGCAGTCTCCATCCATGGAGATATTCATACCCCACTGGCAGGACCTAGGCGACCTGCTCTAATCTAGTCCACTTAGGCAGGACTGGGCTGGACTAGATAATCTCTCTAGAGGTTCTTTCCAGTTCTGTGATGTGCGGTCTTCTATCTTTAGGTAAAATCCTGTCCAGGTGAAGCCAATAGAAAGATTCCCACAAATCCTGGATCACTTAATACTTTTTCCATAAATTGTTTACACTCAAGGGCCTTGGCAAAAATATCTACAAGCATCTGTTGCAGAACCTGTCCGTGGTGATCACTCCCTTATGACTAACGAGATTGCTTTTGTGGTATATTTACAGAGCACCATGAAAAGATCAGAATGAAAACTTGTTACTGAAAGCAAAAAGAGCCTTAGAAATCAGTTTGTAGGCTTGTAGAAACAAGACATTCATGGAATAATTGAAACTCAGCCTAATTATAACAGAACATTTTGTGCAGGCATTTTACGTTTATAAGTTAAGATATCAGCTTATGCTTAAGGCAGAGGAATGATTCTGTCCTGGTACAGTAGCTGTACTGTAGCTGAACTGGACTGTAGCTGAACTGGACTGATGAACTGGAAAAGCCCTCTCCACATTTTTTTGAAAGTCTGGGGTGGTAGGGAGGGGTGGTGGTGGGGATTACCAAAACTCTCTCACCTTGCTGAGGAAAAATTTCTAATTCAGAAGGGTGAACGGTGTATTTGTGAAAAATAACTGAGAACTAGAGCAGTCTGGAATACCACTTACAATAAAGAGATCAATATTTTGACAGAGAAATCAGAATACAAACAGTCTTGTTCAAATGGATTCACAAGAGCCACCGATGAGGAATATCCTGTTTCAGTTGCTCTTGTGAGAATTAAACACTAGAGAAATCCTAAGCTTAGCCTGGCTCGCCTGTGCAATGAAGCTACAATATCAGGTGACTCTACTTGTCAAAAGTAATTTAACATATTCTAAATGACATTATGAGACAAGCATTCCTAAGGAAAAAGGAGATGACAGGATCACTGTAACAGTGTAGCTTTAGGAATAGATTAATGACATTTCCTTCCTTCTTAGTAGGTTTTCCTGGTATATTTTGATATTTGGTACAAAAGCTTCTCATGATGATGATGGCTTTTTTCACCAAACCTGGGCCTCACAAGGCCTTCTGCCTTCACTTACTGCTTTTCTATATAAGCAGCTAGTGTATATTGCTGCTATAGTATTAGTAGTATACACTATTGTATAGTGTATAACAGTTTATATTGCTTCAGATAAAATGCAAACTAGGTGATACACACAAAAGATGACCAGCTTTTATATAAGAAAACCTATTTCAGTCTCAAAGCTAATCAAGCAGAATTTTTTTTCCCCCCACCACAGATGTGGGAAATCATCTACATGATGGATGGAACTCCATTTCTGGAAAGTAGGCAGAAATACAAACAGGAGTAAAACTACATATATATATTTTTAGCTCACTGCTGCTGCTGGGAATTGGTGTTGAAAGAACAGGTATATTTTCATCTCCTGTACATGGAATATGCTTTTATCTTCTGTTAGCACTGGCTGTTAGTAAAACATTTGCTCAAAATAAAGTTTCAGAATGATCTCTGCCGATCCCTGTGAATAAATGGAACATTTTATAAGCAATGCAGTTATGTTCTCTGATAGGAAGAGTACTTTAGACTACATTACACTCAGTGTTAGCTGAATTTGAAAACATCCTGACAGACACGACACGCAAGTGGGGAACAGAAAGTTGTTTAGTGTCCAGAGTCTCTCAAAAGAAAACTCTCTAGATAACATTATTTCCAGATTCAAAACAAACATTAATTTAGATCTGATCATCTGCCTCAGAAACAGGAAACAGACTCTTACTATGAATTCTATTCTTACGGTCTATCTGGTCTGCGAACACCTCTCCGTAGATCATCCAGTAGGGCATATAGAAGATGTTGCGAGCTAGTCTCCAAGAAGGCTTCTCATCTGGGTGCAGAATAGCTTGGCGGGCTACTCCAAAACTCATCAGAACCACAAGCATAATTACCACAAAGTAGAGCATGTCAATCATCTGCACAGAGGGACCACACAGACAGAAGTTCTTGTCATGATCAACTAGAACAGTAGTATCAACATGTCTACTTGCAAACATACATTCAAGCAAACAAAAAAGTACCCAGAGAACAAACACAGGCCCACAAATGTTACTGGTATTATTCTTTGACTATAACTACTGATCATAAATTGAATATATGTGTATATATATATAAAAATATATAAAGACGGACAAGAATCAGTCTTTTAAAAAATATTAGATTTTATATTTAAAAAGATTTAAAATGCTAAGACTTTGCTATACAGATTATTTTCTGCACTCAAGTGCATTCTGCTGTGCCTACAGCACAGACTCCATTTCTGAAGGCAGGGAACTGACATAAACATTACTGTACCACCTCCTCCCTATAACTGATGGTTTTGTGGATAATTCCAGTGTCTTGGCAGTCTGCTATTGCTTCAGGAGGCAGAAGGCAAATAAGGTGAACTTGCTACTATGATTTTCAAATATTTTTGCCCTTGATTCAAGCAAGATTACCCTTGATCATTAGCAAGAGTAACGCATCTGTGTGTGAAGTTCGCAAGGCAAGAATTTAGTCCTATATCATGGCGTTTATTCAGAGTCCTACTCATATAGAAAAAAGGCTTTAAAGCCTTTTTTTTTTTTTTTAAATTAGAATGGATTTTAGTTTCCCCATGTGTCTCTGATACATATAATTTATTTACAACAACTTGAACACTAACCATCTTTCCAATCATCATGACGTAAGGTCCCAGATACTTGTTCACACCAAAGATATCTAGTACTCTTATGTACCAGAAAATTATATCTACACAGTAAATCACTCTTCCGTAACTCATGTATGGCTGCTTCTGTAGACGAAGAATTGCTCCTATTATGAATACTGAGATAGCCACTAGGTCAGTAATATTCCAGTATTCTTGCAGCCAAACTTTCACTTTTTGGCTCAGTTTGCCAGGTTCTGACATCAGAATCTGAAATAAAAAGTGAACAAGGAAATCATTAAGAATGGCTCCAGGTTACACTTTGGAAATAAAAGCTATGAGACCAGACCAATCTGGGACACCCTGCCACAGAAAAATCAAATTGGTTTGGTCTTACGCAGCAATTTTTTTGGTCACCAATAGGCAGGATTTTCTTTCATCTCTGTTTATACTTTGGCTTAATTAGGCTTCTTTGTTAGCAGCCTAATTAATACTTAATTAGGCAAAGGGCAAACCCAACAGCAGCATGCAAATAGGGTGAATGCTTTTATGCTATCTTCCCCATCTAAAAGCACTGAGAGAAAAGTTAGATACTGCTCCTGGCTAATTCCTCCAAGGTGCCTGCAGGCTGCATCAAAAGTGAACAATGGAATCAACACACCTGGTAACTACTGAGATTTCCTTTGAAATATGGCTATGTCCTCCCTTGGAAATACACGTAGGAGGATGACCAACCTCACTCTTTCATTCTGATTACTTTCCTCAGAGCATTTTTGCCTGACCTTTTGCCCAGGAAGAGAAGGTTCTAAGATACAGGAATGGGTTACAGATGAAACTCTGTCTAGTGATGGACAGTTTGGGACTCTGTCCCCAAATATCTATAGATAGCCAACTGCCTCTTGGCTAAGTCCATGTCACTATTATCTCCAAGGAAGTTCCAAGAATTATCTTAGTATGATCAGACTTTACCTCTCTCACTTTCTCTAAAGCCAAAGTCACAATGTAGGAGATGACAATCCATTCCTGGACTGATGGACACTGTTCCATTGGCACCAAGATCATATAATTAAACAGCATCAAATAACCCAGGTATGATATCTAAAAATAAATAAATAAAATCTATTATGGACTTCAGATGTCAGATTCTAGGATCCATTTGCAGTTAGGCAGTATTCAGTTACTTGAGATAACTATCACAGAAAGAATCAGTTCCTGTTGGTTTCCAGTAGGAAGCCAGCGGTCATCTGTGACTGGTAAAGCTCAAAACTTGGAAGAAAAGCAGCAAGCTTAGAAATCCTGAGGTAGAACTCCAAAATTATATTTTAAGTGATATATTTCAAAGAAGAATGAGAGTCAAAAACTTCAGAAAGGAGGAGAATCCAGCCCTGCTGTGATGACTGGACTGTAGAGCTTGCACTGAGTTTAGCCAGACAGGATCTCCTTCAAAGACTGTAGGACCGCTACAGAATGAGAACATCAGCAAGTTATTCAGTATTTTACTGTCTATTCTTCTCTCTCTGAATCAAGTAGTTTACTCATCAAGAAAATCCCATTAAAGTGACTATTATTTATTACTTGGTTATTATTTTAATTTAGGAGTCTTAAGCATCACAGATGTAATTAAAATAATCACCACCAGTATAATCGCCATGACTTACTGTGTAGAACCAGAATTTGACAATGGGTGCATTATAGAACTCATAGATCTTTGTTCCAATTGGAAGGCTTCTTTGTTTTTTATTTCCATTCTCTTCATCTCCTTTCCTGGAGCCTGCATCCACATTTGCATCCTGCAAAAGTGTCATTTTTTTGACCAATCAACATTACCTATGGTATCTTTCCTCAACTACAGTCCCACTCGACCGTCAACAAAACCCTCAGTTCTATTGTTTTTTAAAAAAAGTTTCAAAAATACAAATCCTCAAGTAGAAAAAAGCAATGTAATTTATATGCCCTGAAAATTCAGCCTATGACACTCCCTAGCTTTTCAATGATTTTGATCCCACCCAAATAGTTAAGTTTTTAACTAGAGTGGTCTAGAAATCACCAAAACGAGTTTGAGGAGTCAGAAGTCCCTGATAAACTCCAGTACTTACCACATTTTCCTCCTCCTTTTCTTTACCCTCTTCATTTTCTCTCGAAGACTGATAAGAGTAATCATCATAGCTGCGAAACTCTAGAAAAAGTATGGTAGGAGGGAAGAGGATCCCCATTATAACCTGCAGAACAGAAAAGAATTCAACTTAGACTTCAGAACTTGCTTATAAAAATCATTTTTAACAAGACATACTTCCTAAAAATGCTTTCTCTCACATAACATTCAGGATACTCTGCTATCTCTAAAATTAGAAAACAATAAATATATAGTGTTTATGGAGCACCACCAATAAGTTGCTGCATGGCAAGATGGCACTCTGGCAGGTTTTCTGCTTCCGTGAATACACGGCGAGAAAGAAAATGCACTCCAGATTGACAATGATGGTGGCACTGGAAGGAAGGGTCCAAATACTTTCTGGAGTTTAGAGTTACATTAGTCAACTACTATAATTGTTTTTTCTAAGCTTTGAAGATAGCACTGGTAGAGTTCTCTTACTGAATGAGACCGCAGAGTTACAGAAACACAGATATGAGTTGATGAAGCACAGAAAAGGGTTAAGAGGAAAAGAATGAAAGTGATGAAACAAAGATATATGTCATCAGCTGAACATTTCAGAGAAAAGAAAACAATAAACTGATATAGAAATCGCCATGGTGCAAACAAAGAGGTAGGAGACTTGCCCGAAGAACTGGCTTCAATGGGGGAGATGTGGGAAGGTAGAAAGAAATTCAGAATGGGAGAGGGGACAGTACATATGTCAGCTTGGGAACACGGCCCAGGAATGTAGGCATCTACAATTCTATATGACTACTTTTTAATCAGAGGTATATGGTTTCAATTAACAGATTTCATCAAAAATCACAACTATGTTCTCAGATTTTAATTACACTATGCCTCTTACAGTCTTGACATTCTCTCTGCTATGGAGGAACGCTCCTTAAATGTCCTGAGACAGGAGGAAGAAAACAATCAACCAGAAAAGCTGCATAACAGATATGCTCTTAAAACACTTACAGTTAGTAAGCCCACTACGCATGATTCAGTGTTATGTTCAACAAACTGCACTTTTGACAGCAACTGTACAAAAGAAATACCTTAAGGCCTGGGTTTTTCCGCATGCGCAGTCGCCCCATCCACATGTCTGTTAAAAGCATCTGGCTGCACGTGTGAGCTATGAAGTCCCTGTGTTTAGCTGCCACAGCCAGTTTCAGGCAGGTGGAATTACTCCAGTTTTTCAGTTCATAGGTCAGTAATTTCATAGCAACCTGCTCATCATGTTTATAGGATTGATCCAGAAGTTCAACAGCCAGCTGGCCAAAATCTCTGGAAAATACAAGATAAATCCCTTCAAACGTCATTAAAAAAAAAAAAAAAAAAAAAAAAAATCAAAAAAATTGCTTGAATTTGGGGGTTTAATTATTTTCAAAACAGGTCACATCTTCCTGCCTGCATGTACTATGATCCAAACAAAGTCTCAAGCTTGATTTGGGACAGCGTGTCAAACTGTCAAATTTTTAGAAATGAGACAGCATCAGCTTAGACCAATGACATCTTAGGGCTGGTTTAGACATATGATCAGGTACCTGTTTGCTTACATAAGTATATCCTGGAAATAACGTTGTGAAGCAAAACTAGCTAGCTGTACAGTGAAAGATGCTGAAGAACAAATGGGTTCATAAAAATACAAGTCTTCTCCTAGCTGGTGTTGCATTCAGACTCTGAAACACGATTTTGTCTTGTTTGCTGTCAACAAACACGCTACAAATAGTTTTCTGGGAATCCACAGACTCGTAATAAATTGGACTTTTCTTTAAAAAAAAAAAAAAAAAAAAAAAAAAAAGGCTTTCCATAGGTCAGACAACCCCCTGCATCAGGTAGAAACATACTCTGCTCCACATCTACTAACTTTGAATTGTTGTCCAGATCCTGAGAGATGTCGTCCACCAGTTCACTCTCAGAAGATTCATGGGCCATGGACTTGTACAGTTTGCAGGCAACAAGTGCCTTGGCCATAGTTTCCTCCCCTCGCTGCCAAAGGAAGAGTGCCATCTTTTGCCGTTTCATGAGCACGGCCCATACCATGAGCTCATGAAACGGATACTGAAAACGGCTGACTTCTGGGTCATCCACATCAATATCAATCTCTTCCTCCTTTTTCTTCTTCTTCTTCTTTTTCCCTTTCGTGGGAGGCTCATCATCCTGAGGAGAAGAGAAGCAAAATTCTCCCCATCAGTTTTCAAGAGCTAGTCTGTGCATTGCATCATGCACAGAAAAGCACTGAGAAGATATTATATTTACAGTTACAATTTTAATTGCTTTTGCTGTTGGCTACAATGGATGCCAAGAGTGACAAAACCATGAAAAATAACATAGGAGAGAGCATGCACTGGGCTAGCACAGGGCTGGGTTAATATTTTAAACAGAACCGAACTCTTTATTGAATACTTAATTACAAGTCACCCATCCTGGATGTGTACTGTAGAATCCTACCATACCCCATACTGTTAGTATGTCTCTACTGCATGTATAATTGCATCAGCTAAATTGCAGTGAATTAATGTTTCATGAATTCTTCTGCAGTGTCAGTGGAGCTTTACCAAACCTGAATTCCCTATAAAGAGGTTCCACTGTAACTTCTAATTTGATATGCTTGCATCTGTTCCTGAAGAACAGTGCAGCACACCTCAGGTACCAAAGCAGTTTTCAGACTGACATGCAGATGGAAAGAGTGGTCAACGTACAAAGGAAAAAAGCAGGCAGGCAGTGTCCTTAAGAGAACAGCAAGATACTAAAGGCAGTGTTCACCTTTGAATAAGCAATCTCCTCTTATGTATGCAGTGAAAACGGAAGGTATAAGTATCCCATTTCTTAAAGGGATAGGGAGGATAGGCCATTACTACAGGAACCGACATGGAAGTAACTGAAGGGAAGTACGGACAATGAAGCAGGATCCTGAAGGGAGAAAAGCCATGATTGGGAAAATTAGGGTTTAAAAAACATAGAAAGAACATTGCATATATAGGTGTAGATAGTGCTCATTGTTGTAAGTTATGATTCCAGCCTCGGAGGTGTATTGCAAGTAAAAGCAGTTGCTATTCTATTAAATCAGTTCCTGTTCACATAAGCAAGCATTGCATAACGCACTATATGGTGACAGCATATAGCAATATGAATTTAATACAAATTCAGGGCTCAGCACTACACCCCCAGGTTCCAAAGAAAACTCTTCACTCACCAATTAAGATTGTATTTCTCTTCCAGCAGTTCTGAGAACTGCAAGTGGCTACTTTTGTCTCTTACGGAAAACTTAGTGGTCATTAATAGCATGCTCATGAAGAAATTGTTGGGAATCTTCAAAGCAAAGGGTATGGAATTTCAAAAGGAGGACCAAAAATTGCACACTAGAAGAATCAAATCAAATCAAAACCCTGATTAAGAAAAACAAAGCGCTATGAAGCCTAAACTACCAGTGCTAAAGCTGCAAGTACTGAGTGAGTGGGTGTGATGGAAACGTCATCCTAGATGACTGACAACTTAAAGTAAAAAAAGGTTTTTTCATTTCCCCTTTTCTTTTACTTGGAAGGGGGCTACCCTCACCAACAAGTGGCAAGAACAGTCCAGTTTGTATCACACAAACATATTGCTCACTGAATGATATAGGAAAAAAAAGTGCTGTTTGAGAAACATGACGTAATCTGTGTGAGATCAACACTGCTCAGTAGTGCTGCACCTCAGAGAGGCAGAGTGTTTGGCCTTGATCCATTAGAAAATAGGAAGTTGATCATGCAGGAGATTAATCATGATTTACACTTTCTCTGTAGACCAGAAAGCTGCTTAACTGCTTAAGAGAGGCTTTTGTACATGGGTGTACTATATACCATGTTTAATACAAGCAGCAGGTACATATATGTGTTCAAATACTGCCACAGCATTAATAAAAGCATAATTCATAGTGAAACGTCCCTATCATCCCCTTTGCATAAAGGTTCTCCTCGGGTATATTAATGCACTTGTTCAGGAATAAAAGCAACCACCTCCAGAAGAGGTTTCCTCAAATAAAGCTTGAACGCTGAGTACTATAATTTCATCTTAAAACTTTTGCAGACACTCAACTAAGTGAAGACCTGAAATTCTCATTCAGCTCTGTTTCTTGTTTATAGAGCTCAGCGCCATAACTGTTGGTAAGGATGTCCTACAGGGAAAGATAGAATCTAACATGCCACACACTTTTTTTCTTTGCCCTAGTTGAATGTTTCCCTATGATAAAATTTTGTATGTGCATAAACTGATACTTTACAATTGATGGGACTTTAACCATAAATAGCACAGCTGGATCACATTCTCTCTTCAACATCATCTGTGTTCACATCTAAATGATTAAAATCTCTAACATATTCCAACATGGAATGTGTTATTGCATAATAGTACTAAAACCTGCCCGAGGATTATGGAGCAGAGCTCTAAGCTGCTCTCAAGACCTTACTCATTAAAAAAGCTATTTTAGAGGCTGTTGACAAAATGGAAGATCTTGTCTAGCTGCAATTTACTTTAAGACAATAATGAAAAAACTGAGAATAAGTGCAGAACTTTACCAATAAATATACTAATACAAAGTGTATCTTACAATAAATTCAACTTACCTCCATCCCAAGCAGCTTAAGGGCTTTCGGCTGAATATTAAAAACAGGAAAATAAATTAATTAGATGGGAAATTAATCAAAAGATAACACATTTTAATTTCTTTACATGAGTTATTTATTACTAAACTTACTATTCTAAATAATCATACCATTAAACAACCTCAAGTGTATTTGCAATGGGGTAGAAAACATTTTGCATCCTGAAGTGAAATCTTAATTCAGACGGACTAATTCAGCCATTTATCATTTTAAGAATGAATATAACTGCAAGATCACAAAAAGTTGGAAAAAGTACTTCCAATTAAAGATACTCTTTGTACATTCCCTCTTTTCTGTTCCCTTTGTTATTAAATCTCTTGCATGTTTGCAACACCACCAGGTAGTACAACACTACTTATGTACTATATATTGGCTAGAGAATAGTTTATTTGGG
>JAVCKT010006243.1:5028-15744 GCA_032273925.1 Rhynchotus rufescens | reverse complement strand
TAGATATGCTAATTGAATTTCGAAGGTAATCTGCTCTGGTTGACTAAGAAAGGGTAAAAAAAAAAAAAAAAAAACAGAACCCTTACAGGCATTAACAGTCCAGACACAGGTAAATAGTTAGGAGTTTCTGTTAAAAATGTTTGAAATAAAACAACAAAAAAATGCAGATGATATGCAATGCAGATGATATCCACTGATATCCAGTTAATAGTGCAGTATTAAGTTTCTTGTTTAATTAGAAATTCACTATACAGAAAAAACGTTTCTCCCTTATGCAAAGAAGAAATCATTTCCTTCCTGTCCAATATGTGCTTTAGCATATGAAAACAAGGCTGCATATGAGCTCAAGGAATAGACACTTTGCATACAAGTCATCTCTTGTTGCAATTTGCTCTTCTCTGACAAAGTGTTATCACAGAAGGATGTAGTTTTTCAAAAGCAACATTAACATGGAGGGCTTATTACAGTTATTGATTTCATTGTATTTTCCAATAAAGGTCTCTGCACCTGTCTTGGTGACCTATTCGTTCTATATATCTGAAAATTTTGAGAGCTGCATGTGTTAGGTAGTATTTGAAAATCTTGAAATGGCTCTACCATAAATTTTAACTAGGGTTTTTATTCTTTTTTTTGTCCCATTTTCCTTCTGCTCGGATAGGTGGAGGAGCAGTGAAAAGTGCATAACAAATATCACATAATATTGCCATATAATATTACTAATCTTTTGAGTGTTGCTGTTCTGTCAATGATGAATGCCCTGTGTTTTTCTTCTGTGTTTTCTATTCACAGCTGTCTCACATTTGCAGTGAATTTTGTACTGTGTTTGAGGAACATTACTTCTGTGGAAGTTGATGTAAGTATGAAACCTGTTCTTATGGATTCAATATGGTCAAATATTTCCTTTGCAATTTCAAGCACACAGCCCTGAAGGTCCTTTGAGACCTAGCTCAGTCTAGAATTCAGCAAAAATTCAGTGCATTGTTTATTTTGCCGGGTAGGTTGTCAGATTTTGGAAATATTTACCAAAAACAAAGTAGAACTGGTACTCTTATCAATAGTTGTGTTTAGGATCAAATGCTATTTGGAAGTCAAAATTCCTAACTGAAAAATTCCAAAGAAAGAAATTAGAGACTCACCCTTTAAACCACCAGTGATACTGAGGTTCTTACCTCAAGTCATAGCTGTCCAACTTACTATATATTCTGTTGCTCTATGCTTATATAAGTGGTGTGTCATAGGCACAGACAGGAGAAATCTAAGAAATTATTACCTGTTTCTGGTGAGGTTTCATCCTTCAGCACAATATTAAATTGGAGGATTATGGAGATTTAAGCAATTTTTTAAATTTTTTATGGTCTTTTTAAAATTTTATTTTAGTAAGAGCAGTTCTAAAAAAGGAAGATCACCCACAATAATGCTTACTGGTTTTCTAGCCTAGAAAAATACATTAAGAAATCAACAAAACTTTAGACTGGTACCTATGCAAAGCATCATGTTATCTGAAAGCATTTGGCAGAATATGCTATATTAAAATTCTATGGAGCTTCTTACAATCATTTGCATGCCTGCATTTATTAATCTAATTCATTTGCATTATCATAATACCTAGGCAATACAGCCACAGACTCTCCTGTTGATAATTGTATTTTATTTTATTGTATTCACACTGTAATAATCAGAGAGTTATTCACAGAGCAGCATTATCTGCTCCAGAAAGCTCATAATGCAAAGGAGCAGGTGAGACAAATATAGAAAAGTGGAAGAGGAAGCTATTGTAATCAAGATGCCCGAGGCTTCAGCATGTTTCTGATTTTGCAGGATAAGGTTCAGATCAACAGATCTTGTGCTAGTTCTGGAAATGCAGAATATGAAGGCTGATCAACTCCCTCCTTTGGGAATAGAATTTGGGAGCGCTCAGGTTTTTTCTCATCCTGCTCTCACTCATATGTTTCAGGGGATTCTGCTTCTTCAGAAGGGTGTTGTTATGGTTTCCCTAGTATCAGCTTATAAATCTTCAAGCTCAGAGCTGATGTTGCAAGCTGGTCCCTGAAAAACATTGGCAGCTTTGAAATATTCCATAGAATGAAATTCTGAGTAGCCCTGCAAAATAAATTGCTAAAACCTTGCCAACATTTAGAGCAACATTTTGCCAGCTTCTTCTACTCCTACTAGCAACTTGAGTTTACACTACAATAGCTTATGTCTAGTCTATACTGGGAATTAGCCTTTATTCCAGCTAGCAGTGCAGCCACAGCAGATGATGCCAACATGCAAAATTATACTTACCCTTACTAGAAGCCTGAGTAAATTCTTCAAGTGAAAATTGTGTTTTGAATCACCTAATCTTGGAGTTTGCATTGATATAATTATCCAACTGGCAGATAGCTGGGAAATCCATGGCCTTAAGCAGAGCAGTTTTTAGAGAGTTTCAATTTCTCACAGGATCAAAGTGTTTACTTTTTGCTTCCAACTCATATTTTACCATGACTGATGCAAAAATAGGTAGGTGCAGCTTCCAGAAGTGGTCTGGACTAGATATATTGTCAAAAAATTAAAGGAAGATTCAAATATATTCCATGTAATCAGTCCGCTGTGGATAAAATATGTTTCCTTTATATCCATATGTTACTTCTGCATATAGCTAAGCAATTATTCTAAATCATCTTACAGGCTCTTATGTGTTTGCAGAATATGTTTTTATGATGATTACTCTTTCATGAGAATGAATGATAACTTGAAAGAAAGAAAAGATGTGTTAAATTAACCCAAATCTCCTTTCCTGAGATAACATTTTAGTATTTGTGCAGTTGGCATATATCACACTTATGTGTTCGGAGAAAATCTACAGTTTGGTCAGATGGCAATGGCCATGAACAATTTTTTTAAGATAGTTATATTTCTGTCTTCATGGTATGTAATTCAGGACATCAGTGTGCAGATGAATACAAAGGCAACATAAAGCATGTGGCTGTAACATACACTCAGGATACCTTATTGGATAATTTGCATATCTGATATGAAATTAGCCCTTAAATCTAGCCTGGATTTAGCCATTCTCTGCATGCTTAGGTCTACAGAATTAGGTAATGACTGCAGTGAAAATTAGGACAAAATATTCATTTATCATTGTGTGAGTCTTCAGTATGTAGCTATTATACATAGCTATTATTATACAA
The DNA here is from genome assembly GCA_032273925.1 of Rhynchotus rufescens. Taxonomy (NCBI): domain Eukaryota; kingdom Metazoa; phylum Chordata; class Aves; order Tinamiformes; family Tinamidae; genus Rhynchotus; species Rhynchotus rufescens. The sequence continues at coordinate 12,568 of JAVCKT010006243.1, read as the reverse complement.
CTATATATTCTAGTTTTTTTACCCTTTTTTATTGTGTCATGTTTTAATCTTCATCTTTTTTCTTTTTTTTTGAAAAGAGTATTTTTGCATATTTTTCAGTAGAAAGGATTTGAGTGAGAATGAAATAGTTTCATTTTAGCCCTTGTGAGCAGATATGAAATAAACATTGACAATATTGAGCAAAGCTCCATCTCTACTTAGAAAGCTGAGAAATAGGAAAAAGTGTATGGTGAATGGTTTCCTAAATTATGAACTCAGATATTGCACTCACTGAAGTAAGGAGCTGTAGAAAATTTTTAAAAGAATGACATTTTTAGCAGAGTATAATTTCTCATTTATGCACAATGCCTTTTGTTTCCAAGAAATTATACAAATATCAGTTAATTATTACAACTCTGAGAGACAGGAATAAATTATCACTCATAAGTAATGAATGATAGTTTTGACACAGAGATGTAAGTGTTGGAGTGTTACAACTTTGATCATCCCAGTTAATTATTTTATGACTTCATAAGAGAAAGGAGAAAAGTCGTGTATCGTGAAGTCTTCCGTATCTACAGACACTCCTTTCCTGAAAAACCATGAGCGGGATAAGCTGTGGGTACCATATTTCCTATACCAGTTGGAAATAATTTTCATAACAGCTTGCACACTTCATTGTTTGTGCTCAAGGTTTGGTGTGCAATCCATTGAATGCTGCAAAAGTCTTATCCACTGATTAGTATCCCCTGACATTTGAGTGATTTTGAGTAGTATCTTTCTCTTCACAAATTTTAAAATACCAAAGAAATAGAGAGACTGAATCAAACTGCTTTTTTTCCTCTCTCCTTTCATCTGCGAGCAGGAAACCTGGGAACACAAGACAAAAGAACACCCCAAATTTAACACAGTCTTACTGTTGGTATCAGTCACATTGTCTATTGCCCTTTATAAAGGCATTTTTCTCTACCTGTAGAATAGCGGGTAGTGCTAACTTTGACACTTCCAGGGGAATGCTGCTCCATCAACCCACTATACTCTGCTCAAGTCTAAAAACATTTTTCTGCTATAGAGCCAAATCTTACTTAGGGCACTATTCATTCCTGAATCACTCACCCACCAATCTTATCTGGAATTGCGACTTTTGTGTCTTACATGTTTGCATATATACTTCTCAGCACATAAAATCTATATTTGGTATATTGTCTCTTCTATATGATTACATATTTTGTTGGTTAAAAAAATAATTTCAGCTGATTAGCAAGTACAATATAAAAGATGTTTCTGCTAATTCAGCTTATAAACCCATCATATCATGTTTTGAATATTAGCTTCAGCCTTGAAGCGGAATGTTCCTGGTTTTAGGGAGCATGACAGCATTTTCAAGATCCCAAAGAGGTTTAGAGCTGTTCTCTGTCCCCCTGAGTGACCTCAGCTGTAGCTTATCAAGGAAAAATTGAAGCAGAGTAGCAGGTGAAAGCAAGCCATTTGAGAATGGTATAGACTACATAGTTAATAAGTTTGCTAAGGAGGAATTGGAGTCAGGAAAGAGTGGGGCTTAAGTATTAGTGAATAGTGGCTTCACTGGTCGTGTTACGAAAGCTGAACAATAAGAACTAGTAGCTGATATCCTGGTTAAGGCTTCCAAGCAAAACTGGCAGCACATAGCATACATAGGAAGCAGCTTTTCCAAACGACCTGTGGTACGTAGTTTGGGTTCATATAAGGAAAATAAAAGATTATTTTACAAACTGCTATATTTCAAGTGTGAGAAGCAACTCCATGTCTCTGAAGGAGCTGCATAGGTGTGTGTTATTGGAATGCTTCCTTTTATCCCTCGAGGAGGAAGCGCTAAGGAGACAAGGTAGCTCTGGTAGCACTTCTGCCTCATAACTTCAGAAAGTGTCAGAGTGTCAGCAATGCTGTGCTAATTAACACTGAGCTTTGCCACGAACCGGGAGGCTCAGGATGCCACCAGACAAGCCCTGGGGCTTCGTACAGGGAGGAACGTTTGCAGAGGTTACCAGCCCCAGCAACATCCTTGATTGCTCTGCTGGAGAAATGCTCCCTAGTGCAGCAAAGAAGGCAAAAGCAGGTATATGTTTTATACCCAGCACATAGATCTTCCTCTGCACTTGCTCTTTAGCACATTATTTTAAACTCAACCCCTTGGTAACTAATATTGCCACTGGTGAGCTGTGGGGATGAAGATGCAGCAGATGTTTATTAGCGAGTGCAGCCTGGCCCCTAACCCCAGGCAAGGGAGATGGGAGGAAGGCAGGCAGACTGCCGGGCCGCGCCACGCTGGGCTCTGCTATCGGCCCCAGGGATCACCAGGGCTCTCTCAAAGGCTCTTTTGTAGCGCTGCTAGCGGCAGCACTGCCGCTTTGGGAAGTAAGATATAAATCAACAGAGCAATTTCTAATCAGGGTTTCTATAAGTACAGCCGTTCATTTCAGGGTAGCTTATCTGACCCTGCATCAGCTTAACAGAGTTCATTTACTATGCTTGTTCTTCATGGAGTGTATTTCAAAATTTATTGTAAAGTATAATTTTAATAGCTTATAGCTTTTAGCATACATTTTATTTTGTATATTTATGTAATGTCTCATTTCAGCATTATAGACTTCCTTGGGAAAAGCCAAATCGCAAAAATCAAAGGAGATATTTAACAACTTTTTTTGATATGAGACCTGATGAGAAATATTATTTGTTCCCCAAATAAAGAAAGCTTTCTTTGTTCGCCTGTTAGCATTCCAAAAACTGCATTTACATGAGAGATTATGTCATTAAAAATGTATGCAAGATCATGTATGCTCCAGCAATGTGAATTTTAAATAGCAAAGAGCAATAGCTATAACACTAGAAAATATTTTGTTAAAAAAAAAAATGTTTTATTCATTTCATGCAAGAAGCCTTCTCAACTGTTGAGAAAAGAGAGCAGCTACCAGGTATTTTTACCCTTTTCAAGCGACTGTTCAAGAGTAAATGTAAGTGTTAAACATCACTGGGTTCATGCACTTGAAGAACCCCCTAGGGTTAGATTCTAAAGCCCTTTCATGGCCTTTATGCTCATAAATAAGAGATTTGCTGCATTTTAAAGCATATCAGATCACAGTGAAAGTTTAAATTAGCATTCACTCCAAGAAGAACACATTCTCCAACCCTTGTTAATGTTCACCTCTTGGGTGCATGCAAAGATGGAAAAGATAGGCTTTCCAGACACTGAGCATTTCCCTCTTGTTCTCTGCCCTGTTTTGTGCCTTCGAAAACTGCAGGGCATAAAAAGGCATGTGATAATCTGCTTTTTTTTTTTTTTAGTTTTTTTTTTTTTTTTTTTAGTTTCCTGTTACTGCAGCTATACCACATGGGGGTATTTTATCAGTTTGTGTAGTAACTAGATGGCAGCTGATCACAAAGGCACCCGAGCACTCCAACCAGCTGACAATTAGCAGTGGTAGCAGCACTGCATCCTCAGAGCTATTAGCAGGCGCAGGGGCGGCGTGTGCCATTGCAACCCGAGCTCATGAAGAAGTGGTGTTTACCTCTGAATCTTCTGTGTTTAAAGAATGTACTGGGCTGTTCTCATTCTTGCATTCTTTTTCTAGCGTAGCTTTTGCTGGTATGCAGTTAGAGCAAGTTCTGCAGTGGGGTGTGCTGATAAGAGTGTTTGGGGCTGGATTTTTAATGGCCTCATGGCAAGGCACATAATTTAAGACTTTAGACTTGGTTCTTCTAAACCGCAATGAAAATGGTTTTGTCCTGAAACAGTTTTCAGACATGCAATTGAAGTGACTAATGCAGCAGGAATGTTCGCCAGCTTTTACATATATGCCTGCCTATCTTGTGCATGTGATTCAGATGGATTGTTTTGGAAAGATTTACAGGAGCGGAGAGAATACAGTGGGAATAACAAGATAGTGAAGCCTTTGCAGTGCTTCGCAAGCTGTGCTGCTGTGAGGAGAAGCCCACCCAGACTGCAGCCCGGGGACGTGGGGCAGGCAGCCACCGCGAGGCTGTGCTGCGGAGCGTAGCCGGAGCTGATGCTTTCTCATTTTTGGTGAAATGTTTGAGGTTTTGGGCTTGCATATTTCTAAGAAGGGGGTAGCTCTTTCTCTTCGTGGTGCTTTCTGGCTACTCTTTTTCATTAGTGTTGTACAGAATTTTTGCTCTTGCCTAACTTCAGCCTCCAAGCACACTCACTCCTATTCTCTGGCAAGAAAATGTAGAAAAGCATAATCAAAATTCCTTCTTCTGGAGGCAGAGGCAAAAAAAAAAAAGGTGCTGCTATCTGACCATTAAATGCTTGAAGGAGACTCACTTATTATGATAAGGAGGCATACAAAAATCTTAGTAGATTTGGTCATGTAGACACAGATTTTCTGTTTCACCTTGTGAAAAGAAAGGTTGCAAAGATTAAAAAAAAAGCATTGAAATTAGAATATAATTTTTCAAAATACTGTTGCTGAAATAGCAATCTCCTCCTGTTTTGAATTTTGTTTTGCTTTGCTTTTCTTCAGGGATAGATCTCATGTAGTCCAGCCCAAGATTTTGCCACTTCCATGAAGCAAACATTACAGACTCTCCCAATTAATTCCTGTGACAACAGAAAAATCTTTTTCTTACTTAAAGTTCTACAGTATGACTTCCTGTGATGCAATGTTAAAAAGAAATCTGAAAGTTGATTCTTGTCCAGAAAGGAGAGGGTTTCTCATAGCTTTGCGTTAAGAACGATGTCTAGACTGAGAAAATTGCATATATATGATATCTTCTCCTGTAAGATGTAGTTAAGAGGGGAAAAAAATCATTCTTAGTTAAGAAACTGAGCAATTTTTAAAATGTTGTTGAGAACAGTAGTCTGAATGATGGACTGTGTCAAAAGAGATATTGTGAGAGCACTAACTGGTGAGTTAATTGAAAAGTGCTTAAGGGCTGAAAGTTGGAGTCTAGTCTTGGTATATTAATTAAAATGATAAAAATATATGACGTTCCTATGAAACAGCTAGGTCTGTTGAAACAAACTAATTCCCATTATAACACTGTTGAAGATATATGAATCACTTTGGCTCGCTGAGTTGAATGCTGGGTCTGTACTGCAGGAGGTGGAACAGTATCTGTTGTACCAGGTGCAATTAAAGGTCTTGCAAGATGCATGGTCTTACTGTAATAATTGCTTGTCTTTCAATGGTTTAAAAAGGATTGATTTTTGGAGGGATTCCTTTTCCTTTCTCTTTAAGTGACGTCAGGCAAGGGAGAGGAAGGGAAAAGACGGGGGAACAGGAACAAGGGAAAAAAAAACATTGAAAGTTGACGGGGGAAAAAAGAACATTGATCTGGGGATGCCCACTCTTCATTCAGCATATTGAAGATAACCAAAAAGCATAAAACATTTACAGAAAATATTTTCTGATATTGATCAGCTTTGCATAGATGCCAATATATCTCCATAGTAATCAGCACATTATAATTAGCAATCTACTCTCTTCATTTTCTTCTTTTTTTCTTACAATTTCTTCATTAAAATAAGGACAAAAGAACAAAAAAAAATGGAAAGAAGCATAGCCAAGAAAATTTATTAATAGAAAAGAATCTCAAGTAAGAATTTACATACATTTTTACAAATGTAAAATTGTTTGGCACCATTCTGTGAATGCTATATAATGAGGTTACAGACTATATTCTCTGACCAGCATAAAGGTGGGGGCTGTACTTCAAACTTTTCCAAGGAGATTTATCCTAGTATCTTTCATCTCTATTATAGGATATTTGCCACTTCATATGTAAAATTGTGTATTCAATGGTCCCTCCTCTGGCACACTCCCAAAAACTCTATCCAGAGCCCTATTCATGCTTAGTGTAGTGTAAAATGGGTCAATTTAACAGACTTTAATTGGATCAGTTTTCAAACATGAGCAGCAAATATGAGTCTCTTTTTTTTCACTTAACTCTAATTGCTACTTGCTGTCTACTACGTGCCTGCATCAACTTGAGTGCTCAAGTACAAAGATGTTGCTGTAAACTGAGCACCTGATCTTGAAAAGGGAGGCCTACACTGCTTTCTCAGTAGAAAGTGTAGAAAAGCATTCAATAGTGGATTACTTTAGCCCGTAGAAAGATTAATTTCTACTTACACTGCTCTGTGTAAAGCACAACTCTATTTCCCAACTACATTTTAAAGCCTCTTGCTAATTCAAAATTGCAGCGTTCTGGGTGGTGGGAAGGGAAAATAGCTGAAAGATTGCTGATTATCTGCTTCAGGATGACTCATTCAACATGAGCAATTGCAAAATCATGAATAAAAGCTCTCTGCTGGCAGCGTACTTTAAGACTCTTAATATCATCCATATTCCTAGATGGTTTTGGGTTTAAGTTTTATTGTTGTCTTGTTGAAAGCAGAAAGACTTATCATACAGTATTGAAGAACTATTTTTTTTAAAAAGCTACACGCAATTAGTTACAATAACTCTCTACCAATCCACATTGTATAGTGCTTTAGCCAGTGTTGTCTCATCTTTTTTTATTTTTTTCTTGTTATTTTATGCAGTATCACAAAGCAATTTTCAATTGTTTTGTTTTCAATTTTCAAAACCGTTTTGAATCATTATTATCTTTGCTTTTGCATAATGTGAGCATAATGGAGCTCTAACCTTAAGTTTGGAATTTCTTATTCCTTATAGGTATGGAAGGATGTCTTCTATTTCATTATTTTTTCAGTTTCCTCCTTTGACTTATCTATATGTTTGTTGATTCAGGGTCTAAAAAGTTTCTGAAATCTTTTTTACCTAGATACTTTGGGCCAAATCACCCTGTCTTTAAAATTAGCCATATACAGAATAGGATCTATTTAATATAGTTTTTGGTTTTTTGTTTGTTTTTGTTTTATGTTTTTCTTTAAAAGTAAAACCATCTTGCTTTCCAACTTCTCTCTTGGATTTTGCTACCTAATGGAACCCCCATAATGAGCTGTGTGGGATTAGACATGGAATTTTTATTCATCTTGGACAATGTACTATATGGACTTTAATTTGGGCCAAAAAATGAGGAATAGAAAAGATCTTGGAGATTCAGGTTTTAGAGGTGAACTAGAAATTTAGCCAATTCCTTTGGAACTCTGAAACTGAACTTGGAAAAATCTCATGAGCAAATGGTGTTTTTTTACCTCAGCTTCAAGTACAGAATATGGACATTCATTGAAAAATCAGGAAGTAATGGATTTAAAGCATGGGAAGCTAAAAATGGCTTTGTGTAAGCTTTCTTATGATTTGGGTGAAAGGTCTGTTCTCATGATTTATTTCAAACAATTTTTGCATCCTTTAGAGTACAGAGAGTCAGGCTAAGAACTTCCATTTTTGTTACCATTTTTTAAATGTTTTAACTCTAATCTGTACATTATTGAAGGTCAGGCATTCAAAAATTAGCTTATTGCTAATAATAAGTTTCAAAATATATGAGAATCAAGATATTAAAATGAATGTAAGAGTTCAGAGTTTGGGAATGTTTTTGTCTACACACTTGGAAGTTCATGTGTGTCTTCATTGTTAGAATTTTTGCAATTGTAAAG
>JAVCKT010006242.1:0-11199 GCA_032273925.1 Rhynchotus rufescens | reverse complement strand
GAAGGGAAAGGGAAAGGGAAAGGGAAAGGGAAAAAGAAAGGGAATGGGAGAATGGGAAAGGGAGCGAGGCAGTGGAAGGGAGAAAGAAAATTGCCTTCCAAGCCTGGATAACAACGAGTTCAAAGTCTTTAGGCATTCTCCTCCCATCAGGAGATGCCTTCAGTGCGAGAGCATTCAAAACGAGGTCGTCGGCGGTAGCTTCGCAAGTCGTCAAAGGCCCTTTCAACGCGAGAGAGCAGTTAAAAAATAATAATTTAAAACAAAACAAAACAAAAAGACGAAAGGAGCATGAGAGGAAGCTGATCGGAGGGAAGAGGGGCACGAGGGAGGCAGGAGAGGACCGCGACGGAACTGTCGGGTGGGCGGAGCCGCGACCGCCCCGTCGCAGCGCGTCCCTTATCCGGCAGCGCCACCCTGCGCCGCGGGGGAGCCGCGACGGGGCGGGCGGGTCCCGCTGCGGGGGAGCCCGACGGGGCGCGGCGCCGCGCGGCTCCCCGCGCAGCCCTCCGGCATCTGCTGGGGGTAAATGTGGGGCTTTGGGGGCTTCCGGAGAGCACCTGGGGCAGGGGAAAGAAGAAAATCACTGCAAAAAAATATGTATGTATATATATAGAGATAGATGAATAAGTAAATAAATGAACCGGCCGATGCGGCGCGGAGCGACGCGCAGCGGGAAGGGCTCTGCTGCCGCCCCGCGGCCGTAGACGGGAGCGCGCCGACACGACGAGGAGAAAAAGGTGGAGAAAAACAAACTAAAATAAAATAAAACATGGACTCGCTCGCGAAGTGCAAAAAGCAACACCCCTCACTCACACCTGGGAATTTCCTTCGCGCAGAGGCAGCACTTGGATTGGCGAGGTGGAGGATCCCTTGGTAGGTGCGGGGATGAAGGGTCCTCGACGGCGCCGGTCCCTCGGGCCGAGCCCCAGTACCCCATAGGTCCTGGTCACTCCAGGCCACGCGGGAGTCGCGAGCCCAAGGGCCCTGGTACCGCCGCCGTCAGGCGCTCGCTGTCCTCGTCAGGCCCTACATAAACACGGCGGTGACTCGTCCTTAGCCTCTGTCAATATTGGCTTAGCTCGTCATTGACCGGCTCTCTTGAAGAGACCCGAAAAATCCACACCGGGTTCCCGTCTAAGCCCAACAGTCAATAGGTGATGAAAGTAAGTTATTTCCAGGGCTTAGAGGGGTTTCCAGCTCATTATCGGGTTATCTGATTCGCCTAAAGAGTTTCTTCCTCGAGGTGGGTGGAAGAAGAAAATAAAATAATAAAAAAATAAAAATAATAAAAGAGAGAGGGGGGGAATACGGAGAAGATTCCAGTCCAGCAGAGCAGACGGGATGGAGCGAAAGCAGTGCCCCTGACTCCGAGGACGGGAGTGGGGGCAGAGGGAGACTGGGGGTGTTGCCTTTCTCCGACTCATATTTTTTGGGGGAAAAGCCACTGCCCGCCGTGGCCGCAGAGCTGGCGGGCCCGGGCCTTGCCGTGGAACCCCCTGCCCGTGGGGGAGCCCCTTTGCATTGCCCAACCGTGTTGCCACACGCGAGGCAAGCGCCCTGTTTTGTCCGCCACCCTCTTTGCCTCTGCCAGGTTAATATTTCGGGGCGCGCAGGTCGCTTAGGAAAGGGTGGACGGCGGATGAGCGGCAGCGGCAGCGCAGAGCACCCGGGTACCGCGCGGCGCCCCGGGTACCGCGCAGCACCGCAGCCTCCGCGCACCAAATGCCTCAGTGCAGAGAGTTCCCGTGTGTTTTTGCATCGGGGCCAGGGATGCTACAATGATGTCAGGGGTGGTTGCTTTTATTCTTTTTTTCTTTCTTTCTTTTTCTTTCTCCATTTCTTTTCTTTTCTTTTCTTTTTTTTTTTCTGTCTTTTTCCTTTCTTTTTCTTTTCTTTTTTTTTTTTTTTTTTAATTGCCTGCCTTGTACAATGAGTGATTGCAACAAGCGATAGTTCTCTGGGAAATTAAAAAAAAAACCAAAAAACCAAAAAAAAAAAAAAAAAACCAAAAAAAGGGGGAAGGAAAGGAAAGAACAGAAATTCATCAGTCCGCTGAGTTATGTGTGCTGGAAAATAAATAAATAAATAAATAAAGCCCTGCATAACATTACAGGCAGAGTGAATGCATCCTTGTTCTCCGTGCCCGGAGCCGCGCAAGCAGCTCAGGGCGTCAAGCGCAGCGGAACTGCACTGACGACCCCGGCGGTACAGAAACGGGCTTCTGATATATTTTATTTTATTTTTATTTTGTTAATAGTGGAGAGATGCGCTTGGATTTTTCTTTTCCGCGGTGGGAAGCAGGGGGAAGAAAGAGAGGGAGAAGCTAATTTCCTGTGAAATAAGAAACAAACTTGTCAGCGGGAACTTGGAGAAAAGCAGGGTCTCTGTTAGCCTTCAAAGAGAGAGGGTGAGAGAGAGAGAGAGAAAGAGGGAGAGAAAGAGAGTGGACACTTTTTTCCCTTTTTTTTTTTTTTTTTTCCAGAATAGATATAGCACGAATTTTTAATTCGTCTTCCTTTCACAGACAACAATACTGGTTTTGAAAGCTGGGCACAATTTGGGTTTTGTCAGGGGGTCTCCCAGCCCAGCTGGCCATATGGGATACAACATGTAGAACATGTCTAACAATGAGCGCAAGTGACAGCCGCGACAAAACGTAAAGGACGCTGCTCCCTGACTCCGCGATGCACTGCTGCTGATAAATGCATTGAATAGCCCTAAAAAAGAAGGCTGGGAGGGGTAGTGGGGGAGAGAGAGAGAGAAGGGAGAGAAGGCCAAAGGAGGGGGCTCATCCCCCCCCAAACTGTCTCTCCTTTTTTTCCTCCCCCCGCTCCCAGCCCTTGGCTCTTGAATATGCACGCCTCTAACATGCTCACCTCCCAGCCTCCCCCATTGTGCCCGTTTTGTGAAGTCTACTGTATATTGTGCAAAGATAGACTGCCCCGAGCCGGCCCGGCAGCATGGGAGATATAAGGCCACGGAGGTTAGGGCCACACAACTGGTTTTATAGACTTGAGCGCAGATTGGAGACGAGGGAAAAAATGAGAAAAAAAATATAATGAAAAAGTCAGCCTTTTGCTTCTCTCCCCCTTTAAATTGTTTTTTTTTTCTTATTTTTTTTTCATTCTCTTCGCCTTTTCAGAGATTTAAGGCTGCACATACTCGTGCCCATATAGTAAGTGGGGAGGTAACTCCCTGCATGCCACATTGGGCTACGGAGACATTCGGCAGTCCCATGTCCCCTAATTCCAGCAGGATGCAGAAATTCCAAATAAGTAAATAAATAAATAAATAAAATAAGGCCGCTTCCTAGCTTACTTCCTTGTTTCCTGGGTAAGAAGCGGAGGGAGGAGATGCATTTTTGCTCCTAACCCTGAGCGATAGGGAAAGACCTCCCCAAGGAGCTGGTGCTCGCGCAGGGCGCCGCTGTCCGCTCCTCGCTGCAGCTTCTCAGCTCTGGGAACGGGCTTTGGGATAAGTTTTTGTTTGTGGGGGGGGTGTAAAGGCAGAAATGGAGAAGAAAAAAAAAAAGAAGAAAAAAAAAAAAAAGCCCTCAAGCCGGGTGGCTTTTCGCCCGTGGAGGGGGCTCAACCCTGAAAGAGTTAACGGCGGAGATGCTCTTAGCGAGATGCTTCATCCAAATGAACAAGTCATCCTTTCTCTCTCTCTCTCTCTCTTTTTTTTTTTTTTTTTTTTTTTTTTTTTTTGGGTCACTTCCACCATATCAGCACCTTGGCGAGCCTCAAATGATCCGGAAAAGGGGGAAAGGGAGAGGGAAGGAGCGCCGGGAGCAGCCGCCGTCCATCGGGCAGAGCGCTGCCGCCTCGCAGCTCGCGCCTTCAAGCGGCTCCGGCAACTTTGTCCGGCTGCATTTGGCCCGGGCTCGACCCCTTTCCTTGGCAGAGCCGAGCCAGTCCCCTCCTCATCTTCCTCACCTCCCTCACCCTCCTCCTCGCCAGCTACCTCTCTTTTCCCCCTCCCTTTAAATATACACCGTATATCTCTATATCTCCACAGATACAAAATATATATTTTGAGGAGGTTCCAAGATGTTAACCTCTTAACCTGCCGGCAGCTTCACCAAATGCGGAGTTTCCCGGCACAAACGTAGCCCCCGGGCCGGCCGAGCGCACCCAGGTGATGCTGTGACCCACAAACTGCCCCAGCTGGTCCCGTCCCGCTTCCCGCGACACCTCTCCGCGAAAGCGCCGCTTTCAAATTAAAATAATAATAACAACAACAGCAATAATAGTAATAATAGTAATCTCGCCCGCTAGTAGGAGGGAGAGAGGAAAGAGGATCCACTCTGTCTCTCCCCGCTCTTTGGAACAAAACGCCAAACATTTGCCGTTGCTGGTGCTGATGTTTGCCTTTTCTTTTTTTCCTAATAAAACACAGTAGTTGATTTTTTTTCCTCCTTAAAAGTCCTATTAAAATACCGAAAAGCTTGCAGGGATCTATGTCACCTAGTGTCACCTGGATCTATAGAGCGATTTTTTTTTTTAGCTAGGCAAATTTTTTCCTTGACATCGTGATTACTCGGGGAGTAGTAGCATGCAAACGTCCTATAAAATAAATAAAATAAAATGCATAAAATAATAAAACAAACACCTTGAATGCTACACCCGGCAGCACCCACAAGAAGCGTATGCACAAATGCTTCTGCTGGTGGTCGTCAGGACTCTCCATGGATAAAAATTCTAGCAGGAAAAGGAAAAAAAAAGGGGGGAAAAAGAGAGAGAAAAAATGCAGAAAAGGAGAAACTGAGTTCTCCACCTGGCCCTGGTCCCCCCGCCCCGGCTGACAGCAGCGCTACAGGGCCCGGACAGACCTTACAAACTCACGGGAGCGTCGGGATTTTTAAGCTTTATTTTTTATCTTAATTCCGATGCCCTCGCCCCCCCTCCCCTTTATTTTAGTTGTAGGTAGACAGGACCACTCTTAAGGGCGCAAAAAAATCGCTGTAAACAGTGACGCACGAAAACACCTCCCCTCCGTTCCCTCCCCACCCCACGACGTGAACGTCCCCAGAAAATGAAACAGAACACCCCCAAAAAATGGAGGGGGGAGGGAAAGAAACCAGAGAGGAAACAAAAATCCATAATAATAATAATAATAATAGCAATAATAATAATAATAATAATAGTGTTTCCCTCTCCATCCCTTCCCGGGTAGTTTCGATTTTTGCGGATTTGGCTGTTTGCGGGAGCACCAGTTTGTCCGTGTGTCCGTCCGCAGGGCACCCTCCCCGCGGGCGGTGCGTGCTCGGGGAGGGGGCCGGGGGGCCGCTCACCAAGTCCACTGCTGCGCGGGCACCAAGTGATGCGCGGCCGGGTACTGCGGCGCGCCGGCCGCCCCGCACTGCGCGCTGTAGGGCAGCGGCTGGAGCGCGGGAGCGCTGTAGGCGGGGAAGGGGATGGCGGCGGGGAAGGAGGCGGCCGCCAAGTCCTGCGCCTTGAGCGCGTGGCAGGGCTTCCCGTCGCGGACGAGCACGGGCACAGCCACGCGGCGCGGCGACGGCAGCGGCGCCGCCTCCAGCCCCTTCTCTGCCCGCGCGCGCTTCATCTTGTAGCGGTGGTTCTGGAACCAGATCTTCACTTGCGTGGGCGTGAGGCGGATGAGGCTGGCCAGGTGCTCGCGCTCGGGCGCCGAGAGGTAGCGCTGCTGCCGGAACCGCCGCTCCAGCTCGTAGGTCTGCGCCTTGGAGAAGAGCACCCTCCTCTTCCTCTTCTTGCCCGCCTCGCCGCCGCCGCCGCCGCCCGCCGCCTCCTTCTCGTTGTCGGGCGACTCGTCGTCGGCCGACGGCTCGGGGGACTTGGCCGACGCCGAGTCCTGGCTGCCGCCGCCCGACGGCAGCCCGTGCACTGCGGGGAAGGCCGCAAAAAGAGCGCGCCGTGAGCGTCGCCCCGAGCGAGCCGCGCGTTTCCCCTCCGCCGCCCCCGCGGAACCCCCCACGCGGGGCCGGCAGCGTCCGTGCCCCGGGAGAAAGAGCCCCCGAAAACAATTGGCACTGGTTGTGCCGGTAATAATAGAAATAAAAATAACAGTGGTAATAGAAATAACAGTCATAATAATAATAATAATAATAATATAATTCTGTCAATAATAGTAGTAATGATAATTATGAAAGTAATAAAAACAATAAAAGGATGAAAATAAAAAAAGGGTAAAATTCGTAAAAAAACTCCAAAACATAATGATAATGACAGAAATAAGGGGAGAAAAAAAGAAAGAAAAAAAAGGCAAGAAAAAAAGACCCACGCCCTTCTCGCGCCCTCCTGCCCCGCTGTCGGAGGAGTCTCCGCGGCCCCCCAATCCCAGGCCGCCGAGCGGAGCCCCCGCCGCATCCGCGCAGCCCCGTGCGCGGCCGCGGAGCAGTACTCACAGGAGTATTGGATGCCCTCGGCGCTGGCGAGCCAACGCGTGTAGGGATTATCGCTATTATCATAGAAAGGGCTCTTCAAAGGCAGCGTCTGAACAGTGTCCAAGGGGTTTTGTCCCAAAACGCCCGCTCTCTTTGGCGGCTCCGGCGCCTCGCTCTCCTCCTCGCCCCCCTCGGCCACAGAGCCGTCCTCATCGTTGGTGTCGGGCAGGTCCAAAATGTCCTTCACGGAAAAACCCGTCTTTGTGTTGGTCAGAGACATGTTCTGGCCAAAATTCGGCAGGAAAGTTGACGGAGCAGCTTGTCGGTCCCGCTGTGGCACACGCACGCACACAGCAACACGCACAACACACGCACAACAACAACAACACGCACACACGGAGGGACGGGGCGACAAACTTGGAGCAGGAGAGAAAAAAAAAAAATGTATGTATCTATATGTAGGAAGCGAGTCGCGGGCTCCGTGCAGCGGAGGAAGCGGCGCCGCCGCAGCGGGTGTCTGCGTTTCTACGGGCTCCTTCTGCCGCGGAGGAAATTCAGAGGGAGCGGGAGCAGCGAGCGGCTTCGCAAGTAGTTTGTAACTCCAGGGGGAAAAGAGGGAGAGAGACGCCAAAAAAAAAAAAAAAAAAAGATGCAAAAAAATTAAGAAATCACTTATGCTTCTTGCTTAAACACCCCGAGCCCGTGCCTGGCGCTGGGGGAAAACAAGCCATTGCTGTAGCGAGCAGTCCCGTTGCGGCTCGTCCCCGCACATGAACCTGCCGAGAGGAGGGAGAGTAAAAAAAAAAAAAAAAAAGAAAAAGAAGAGACATGAACCCCGGGAAAGGTTGGCCACGTGTGGGCGGGTCCTGGGAGTCAAGTGGATGAAGACAGTGTTTGCAGATGTGAAATTGCGGGTTTGGGGCGAGCTCCGAGCTTCCACCATTGGTGATGAGTGGTATAACGTGTCAGTTAATTACCGGCGTGGGGAGGGCCTTTTCCGTGTGCCTCTGTGCGTGTGAGTGAGGGAGACAGGGAGATTTTTTCCCCCTTTTTCTTAAAAAAATCCCCCACTATTTACATACAAAGAACTTGTGACCAGCCCGATATTCCGCGCACTCCAAAGTGTGTTTTTCTATCCTTGGGAAAAAAAAAAAAAAAAAAAAAAGCCGGAGTTGGGGGGAGAAGAAAAAGGAAGGAAAGGGAGCCCGGTGCCTTGGCCGGGCCCGCAGCCCTCCCGCTCCCCCCGGTGCGGTGCCCGGCGCCCCAGGCGGACGCCGCTCCGATGGCAGGAGCCCAACTTAGCTAAACCTCCTAGGTCAATATTTTGGTAGAGGCTTAAGGATGAGCGCTGGAAATTAAACAGCGCGTAATTGATTCCGGTTTGCTCCGAAATTAACCGAAGTGGCGAAAATACAGTCGTCAGGCACTGCCCAGAGAGACTCGGGACGTGATTATTTTATTAGGGTAGGGGGTGGGGGGGACACGCTTTATTTGAAGAAGTCTCGTTGATTTAGTCCCTTTCTGCTAGGGGGATAAAACTCATCCTGTTTGGTTAAATCAATGCATTGCAGCCCAATGGACTTTCGAATATGACCGTCGCCAATTTGATTTTATTTTTTTTCCCCCCAGAATATGGATAAGGACTGTCGAGGGGGGATTGTTCCTAGAGAAAGGGCTGGTTTTTAGCAAGACCTTGCAGAGGGTCCGAGCACAGGGTGTCCCTGCACACGAAACTCCCCGCTCGGGGCAGGAGACCGCCCCCTCCCCAACTTCTACCGCCTCTATGTGTCAGTCTTCAACTTTATTATTATTGTTACTATTTATCATTTATTATTATTATTATTGCTATATTTTCCCTCCGGTTTCTGAGGGAAGTTTTTTTCCCCCTGGCTTTTCGAGCTGCTCGCTGCGCTGTCCTCCACGCCGAACCCTGCGCCCCATCGCTCCACGGCCCCTCTCTGCTCTCTGTGGGTTTGGGGAGGGGGTCCCAGGGGTAAGGGGGTGCGGGGGGGAGGAGGGCGGGGCGCCGTGACCAGTGCAACCAGAGCTTCCGCAAAGGCATCCCGAGGTCTGGAGCAGAGAGCCGCCTTGGAGGAGTTTGGCCAGGGAGGACCAGCCACGTCGGGCGTGGACTGGATGAGACGGGGAGCCAAAACCTGCGGAAGGGCCTCTCGACACCTGCTTTGTTATTATTTTTTTCTTGGATAAGAAAAGTTGTCCGACTTTCTCTCGATGGAGGAGAGGTGAAAAGAGGGCTGGTGGCAGTGGGAAAAATAATTCTATATATGTATATGGAGAAATAGGGTTTCTTAGAGATTGTCCTGTTTGTTGATCAGTTTGTTTGCCTCTTCCCCTCCTTTTCCCCCACCCCAGCTGGGCTCCCCCCCCAACCCCCACGCTGCCTCCCATAAAGTATGTGCTGGGGCTGACAATGCCCAGGGATTTTTTTTTTTTTTAAGCAAGGCTCCGAGCACATCCTGGGTGGTCGGCCCGGCGCAAACACAAATACAACCCTATGGCTAAGCTGCAAACAATGTCCGCAATGTAGACAAATGTCCGGCTTCTGTTGGAACCTTTTGTCCCCGCGCAGTTTTTGCATTTATTTCAGTGGCGAAATAATACGTGATTGACGCCCCCTTTCAATGGGTTCTAACTGTTGGGAATAAATCTGAGGTTGTTCCTAGTTGTCATGGTATTCAACTGCACTCAATGGCTATCTCTTCATCCATTTCGGAGTCCTTCCTCGATATTAAGGGTACCCCTTCACGCGGGCGCTCCCTCTCCTCCCGGGGGCGGGGAAGCTCGGGTGATGGGTATGAATATATATGTTTAATTTCCAGCACATCTCCAGCCAGGCACGTATTGATTGATTTATTCGCCCATTTCGACCTGCCCGGAGCGCAGGCGGGGGCGAGAAGCGGGAGGGGGAGTCGATGTTTCGCTCCGGGTAGATGGGATAGGACAGAAGGGGATTTTAGTTCTTTGCCACCACGGCAGGCAAGGAGAAAAAAAAATAATATATATATGTAATTATCGCAACAGCAGCAGGACAATAACACCCGCCAAATCAGAGCAAATTGAGACACAAACGACCCCCACCCCAGCAGAAATCAAGCCCCAAAGCCCCAGGAAAGGAGCCCCGGAAGGGCCAGGCAGGAGGGCCGGGAGCGCCCCTGGGACGGCGGCACCCGCGGAGCGTCTCTGCTCGAGGCTACGAGGAGAGGAGGCTGGAGGGGAGCGGGTTTGAGGCCCATCCAAGAGCCAGACTTAAAAAAAAATATATAGGGGAAAAATCTATCCAACAAGCACCACTAGCAACTACAAAACTCCAAACACGCAAATGCCACAACACGGCAGCGCTGTCCCACAAGAAACTCCAATCCGGGGGGATTTCACCAAGGCCAAGAGGAGGCAGACGCGGGGGACAGGGCGCTCCCGACCCGAGCCTGGGAAGAGCTGGGCCGGCACAGGTAGTTCCGCAGAGTGAGAGCGGCCACGCTGAGCAAACAGCCCCAAGGAGAAACTCTGGGGCAAAACTGACCTGTGGGATTTCAGCAGCGGCTGCAGCGCCCAGACCTCCTCTTCCCCTGCGCCTCCTGGGCGGCTTTTGGTCCCGCAGACCACCTGATAGGTAAATATTTTCCAGAGGGAAAACCAGGGTCGCCAGGTCATTAAGCAAGGACTGACAATAGCCCCTTGTGGCCACTATCGGTCTGGCCTGTGCCTGGCTGCCCGGGTAGCACCGGGCGAGGCCGCGGCCTCCCCCTTGCCACCCCCCGGGGATGGAAGGGTCTGGGCCCCGCGGGGGGCGTGGGAAAGAGCGCCGCGTTTTTCCCACGCGTGGGGGCCACCTGCGCTTCCCCGATCCGTCTAGGCCGGAGAGGGGGAGAGTACGGGTCGGGGCTCCCCTTTCTCCCGCCCCAAAGCAGCTGCACTGAAGTGGCAGGCATGACCTAACCAGCAGCCTGTGACGCCAGAGCCACTCCGTGTCTCTGACGTCACGAGTAGGGGGCTACTGGGCCAGGGCGCAAATAGGGCGGCCAGTCCCCCGCCCGCCATATGACAGGAACGGGGAACCGAGGCCAGTCCTCCAGCTATCTCGACCGACGCTCATTGTCGCAATACGGGCTATCGGGATGTTCCGGACCGTCCCTTTGTGCCTTTTCCTGGGAGCTTCTCTTTGTTCCCTTCGCAGCACCCTGCTCGTGTCCCGGGGGAGGTGGGAATCGCTGCCGGGGGGACACCCAGGAGCCTCCCCGCAACTACTGCCCTTGCGTCCCCCGGGAGCCGTGTGTACCCTAACGGGAGGAGGAGACACTGTAGAGCAGGGGGCATCTGAGAGGGGCAGCAAAGACTTCCTGGCACCTGCTGGTCCCGCAAGGGGGGCCACCCCCAACCCAGGGGCGGGGGGCAGTCGAGTTGCCCCTGTGGGCAGCAAAGGGGCTGCGGGACCAGGCTGGGGTGGCGCTCGGAGCTGCCCCCGCAGCCGGAGCTGAAGCCCCGGCCCCAGAGGCCAGAGGGGTTATTTGAACAAGGGAACAAGAGGCCGGGCAGGAGAGGTGCGTGTACACAGGCTAAGTGGCTCTACTCCAGGAGAAGTGCCCTCTCGCACTGTGGGAAGTGTTTACCTGTTTACTTTCACAGGTAGCTCAAACACGAGGCCTTTCTCCCCCGGCTCCTTTGCGGGGTTGTGCTGAAAGCAGCCCCCTCCCGCGGGGCAGCAGCCAAGGGTTATTTTAGCAGCGCTCAAGACTCTGCAAGGAGTGGGCTTTTTTTTTTTTTTTTTTTTTTTTTTTTTTTTTTTTTGGGGGGGGGTGGGGGGCGGGGAGAACAAA